>JAWNPL010000067.1:212500-462730 GCA_035047545.1 Drosophila paranaensis | reverse complement strand
GACGACAAAAATTCAAAGAGCAGAAATTTTTCATAATTAAGTCTACATGAATAAAGAAAAAAAATATATATATACGTATTTAAATTGTTGATTGTGAGTAAAATCGTTTAAACCTGAAGCACTGAGAGCCTTATACTCTTTTTCTTATTTATTTTTATCGCCAGGATTATGTTGCGTTTTGACTTGCTGCAGAAGCTATTTCTGCATGCTTCCTAAAACTATGCTACATTTTATATTTGTAAATATTTTATTTATAGAATTTCTGACAAGCCAAACATCTTGACTACATAAATGTTATATTTCGGCTAAGCAGCACTCTAGCTGGGACGCTGCCCAAATAAAATGTACCAAGGCACACAGGATAAGGGAGAAATGAGGTCAGAAGAGAACTCATGGAATATTCACTTAATCCCTAATTGGATTAGGCTTGGACTTAGTGTTGCTCAAGCTCGGATATAGGATACTAAGGGATTAAGGAACGTAATTTTATGTGCCATAGAAACTGTTTCCGGCTTATATGTTGTAAATATATATATATTTTTTAAATTTGCTATTTAAATTTCTTTTACAGTAGGCTCACGTTCTATAATTTGTTTATATGTTTCAGCACTTAACTCCTTACACATGACTGGAATTTACCGAAGCGGCATTTGCTTTCCACGGGGTGCATTTAGCCATTTGCATTTTTTGTAGAATGTTGACAAGCTAAGATTTAGAACTCCGATTGGATGGAAGCAGTCAAGACTGAGGGTTGATTGGATTAGCTGCGGCCTTTATTAGGATTAGTTATACATAGCCAGAACAGTGAGCAGGCTGCAACATTTTTGCTGAGTAAAGGAAAAGTTAAATATAGAAAACGGTTTATGACCAAAATAAAAATATATATATATATATATATATATATATATATATATATATATATATATATATATATATATATATATATATATATATATATATATATATAATTTAAAGATAATTTAACTATTATATACTTTAACTATTAATTATTACGTCATGTAACACTTAATAAAGCAATAAAAAAATTTTCATTAATAAATAAACAGAAAAGTGCACTTGAAAATGTTAGTTGACAGTGAGTTAAGGGTGCGCTGTTAAGTCACTGTTATTTAACAGTTAGTAGTAATTCTATATTATGTAACAGATTCAGTTAAAAAACTGGTAATTAACATGTCTTGCACTGCTAATCATTGCTGTTCGCCTGGTATTTCAGCAGAGTGTTCCTTGTTATGTTATTCGCTCAGGTTCGACAGGATATTTTTGAAATAAAATAATTTTAAACATAAATACACAAAAGTAAGAACTTTGCAGATTTTCCGTTAACAGTTGTCCCCAAAATGTATTTAGTTTTTTCATGTGTATTTTAAACAGTTTTGATTTCTGGTATATGTACGTTATCCTCCCCATAAATAACGGGCATTCCAGCAACAGTCACATAGATATTGAACTTTATTCGGTGTCAGATTTATTGTTTATACACAACTGTGATAAATACATTGGAGAATGCATGCGTTGTTTTTTGAATTGTACATTGAAACATTACTTTAAAGTTATATCATTATTATTATTGTGGTAGTTTATCGTTTATAGAGCGTGGCTTGTTGTTGTTGTAGTTAATATTCGATTGTTAAGCTAAGCTATTTATTTGACTAATGTATTTATCTGAGTGTTGCTTTACTTTGAGTTAAAAACGATTTAAGTAAATCATGAAATGCACTCTAAAGTATTTCTCTAAATGAATGAAAATAACTATAAATTAGAACTTAATACAAATGGGGACTACAAGGAAAGGGGACTACGAAAGGATAATATTCCTATAACTAAACTAAGAAAAATATTAATGTTAATCAGCGAATGGCTTAGCTTTCGGGCTAGCTAAATAAAATATCACGTTCCAACTAAAAATAGAGATACGATTGAAGCGACGTGGCCATCTTAGTTGGCCAACTGATTGAATAAGGCCACAGCGGGCAACAAAATGGCGGCAAAGACAGCGGCGAGGCCTGCGGCGCCATTGCAGCGATCTGTCAGGCAATCCTCACAGAATATTCGGCGCACATTCTTCTCCGGGGTAGTCACATTGCACAGCTCCACGGGATCCGACTTGTTGGTGTAGTAGCAGAAGCGTTTGGTGACGATTTTGCCATCATCTAAAAAGAGAGGAAACTTGATAAGTTGAGAGGGTATTTCAAGTCGGTTTGATCCACTCACATTCTTCAACAGTTTTGCGGCAAACAGCACGCTCGTGATCAGAGTTAATGGAGCTGTTGCAGCTGCGGAGAAGATTGATGTTGCGCTCCTTGATCAGCTCCGTGGGTATATTGTCCTCCTGGAAGGTCACATCGCAAAAGTCCTCCGAGCCAATGGTGCTCGAGCTGCAGTGCCAGCACTGCAAATGCTGATGCTCATGTGCTGCAAGTATGACCAAGCCATGTAATTCGATTAGTTTATGCTACTACACGACCTTTACGGCCTGACCTCAATTCGCAATGGCTCGCAAAATCTATCCTCCCCACACAAAAGCTGAGCAATGTGTGTATCCAGAAATTGTAGCTGTTGACATCATCACGCTCTCATTGCCAAAAACAAACTCAACTGACTTTATGTGCGACTCCTCACCCCCAAAAATCTGGACCAACCCCCAAATGCTGAAACCCATTCAGCAGTCGCCGCAGACAGTGAATTGTGCGGAGCGAGTCACAGCGGCGCCGTTCATAGAATTTTTATTACGCATACGCCACGAAGTCGCAGACGAAAGTAAGTGAAATTTATGACTCGCCCACGCAGGCCAAGATTCTTTACGAGATTCCTTGGCGTCCAAGCAGCACTAAAAACTGTTGAATCGCAAAATTTGTACTTCATTCTGTAGGTGTGGGGACTGAACCAAAGACGTGTTTCAACTTTTAACTATTATATAATGAGTTTGAGCTGGGGGCGGAGTGGGGAGAACTGAATCTGCTATTATTGAAAGCTTTTATTATAACCAAGCTTTAAGCTGACTTTCAGCAGAATTTAAAATGTTTTTATTGGTGTTATGATGAAATTATAATATTTAATAAAAATAAACTTGGATTTGAATTTATAAAATTATACATAAGAAAATATATTTTATTTATTATATGAATGTATATTTTTTAAATATTTTATTTAATGTATATTTTATATATATTTAATATTTTTGAAACTTCATTTCTGAATGAAAAAATATAATTTTTAGAAATATTTCCTCATACTCAAGTGTAATTTTTCGTGGGAACTACTCAATGCTTTTGCTCACGATTCTCTCGGCAGTTTTTTCAGACTCGTTGATTGATTTGCCTGACTGACTGTGATTATTTCGTTGTTGTTTTATCAAGCGCTTTGTTTATTTATATTTTTCCGTATAATTTGTTTTAGAATTGAATTCAATTTTTTGGTAAACATTGACAGCGGAAATATTGGCACAAAAACTTGAGTAAGCTTATTTTTGGACCGAATTCGCATTAAATTAATATTTAATTGGATTGCCTATCCACGGGGGAGGGCATAGGCGAGAAACTGACGTGCTGGTCAAAACAAACATGCAAAGCCAAATGGTCTAATGCCTTAATTAGATATGCGTGATTAGCCGTGGACTCGGACAGCGCTGAAGATCAAGATGGTTTCCTTGGCTTCAAGGCTCTTGCATGTCCACACAACTCGAGAAGCGGAAAGGGTTCAGGTGGGCAGATGTAACGAGTGTTGTGTACATGTTTCAGTTTTACCTTTTCTGAAAATCAACTTGCCGTAAATCTAAACCAAACATGCAATGTTGTTGTTGGCATAGGAGCGACCTTGACTCGCCTCATGTCAGCTGCCGGCTGGGCAGCGCTCAAGCCATTCACTTAGCAGAAGGTGTCAAATATTTGCATTTCATTTTGAAAATTGTGAGTATATTAAATTACATTATTATGAATTTAAATGGCAGCTGAAAGTCCTTCAGCTGTCAGCCCGCCACACAACATCGAGTCGTGTGTCTCTAAAGTTATTTGAGTTGTTGTTCCTTCGCCTCCAGCAATGCAACCTTTGACGCCCGCATGCAAACTGCCTGCATTATTCAACCTTGTCGCTGCTAGTTTACAGACTTCCTGTAGACTGACGTGAAATTGCGGGTAATTTGCCAACGCCCTGGTCTAAGAAAGTTTCTAGATGACCCAGCTGGTGCTGCCTTTTCGCTCTGAGTAATTGATTGAGTTTTCGTTTCTTTGCCATAGAATATATACTATATATTGTATTTATAAGTATTTGAGCCATGTCAAGGTCGCGTGTGGGCTTTCTTATCGGACACACGCACAGGCCATTATTTTAACAATTTCTATGCCCTGTAAGTTGGCTAAACTTACGTATGAAGGTATATTTAGCAAAAGATTATGATCATTTAAAGTGTACAGCTTAAGGATAGGAAAGGAAGGTGAGCAGGGGAGAGCTTAAGCTTATATTTTAGAAACAGAAGACCATTTTCACTTTGATTTGCATTGACTTGCCTTTCCCCAAAATATCTATTCTATACATTCTGACCTATAGATATCAAGTGTAATGTATTTGTTCATACAACACATCACGAATCTAATCTTAGGCACTTCCTGATTGAGTAATCAATTTGTTTGATCAAAAATATCGCAAGTATACAGGATGTCGCTTCCTGTTTATGCAAATTTCGTAGCTCGTAACTCACTTTCCACCCCTAACTGGAGAAATTGCAACAATATACCCCGAATGGCTTTCGCACCACTCATATGATAAATAAACTGTCGAACATAATATGGAAAGGGAAGAACAGCAACGACAACAAAATATATTCATGTCATAATTTGATACGCATCGGAAGTTTGTTGTCGTCTGCAATTAAGTAACCCCCACACGCAGTGAGTGACAATTGAGGGGTTGGGGGTTGCCTGGCATCCTGTGAAGCGTGCTCAATCTCTGCGCATCCTGTTTGCCACAAGCTCATTTGGTACGAAAACAAGCTGAGCAACGCCTGCTCATTATCAGTTATCTACAAATTACGCAATTCATGCCAAGGCAGTCGAACCAAGCTTGAGAACACACACACACACAAAGGGGGAGACGAGGTCTGTGACATAGTTTCCACACTAGCAGGAGTCTGGTGGGGGATGGGATAGAAATCTGTGCTGGATGTGAGAGTACAGTTGAGAACAGTTTTCGGCGCTGCTGGAAACTGGAGCAGACGACGTTCTGGCGCCAGTTTGACATGCGCAATAGTTCAAGCCGTTGCGCAGTGGGGTACAGATTGAATGCAAGCCAATTAGATAATTGCAGGATATACAGAGAGAAAGAGAGAGAGGGAGGAGGCAGGCAGGCAGCTGTCTCTCAAATGGATATACAATATGCCTCAATTAAAAGTAATTGTAATCAGCAATTCACTTCGGCAGTCAATTAACGCACATTAGTACGAAATTTAATTAAGTTGCCTTCGGCGTTAATCAATGATTTTTATGACCGAATGGAAATGCATTTTACACGGTGTATATTCGGCTGCGAATGAAACAAAATAAATAGCTTGGCAAATATCTCAAATGGAATATAAACAAATACACAAAATGCATTCAAATTTCCATTCCATGCCAATCATCGAACAGCGTGAAAATCACAAAAATGCCGCCAAAGTGCAATACATGAAGTAAATATATATACATATGTATGTGCATCTATGTATATACATGTTTATATGGTAAAAGTGCAGAGCTTTGCTGTGCATTGACCCACAAAAGTGTTTGCGTGCCAACAAAGGAATCTCACAGCAAAGCTGCAAATTGACCAAGCCTTAAAGACCAGCTGGACTCCAGCTCAGAGTGGCAAAACTGCAGTCAAAGGATCTAGATAAAATAGTTGTACAAGTTTTATGAATTATAAAAATGATTTGAAAATTACTAAGGTATTCGAAAAGCTCATTAAAATAAGCGAAAATTGATCGCATGAATTGATACTTCAAATTCCAAAAATTCAATAACAAATGTCTCTCATCTCTCGCCCATTCTCGCTCTCAGAGTATTTAGTTGCTTTGTCATATACAGAAATTTGTAGAAATTTGAATTTCTAAATTTCCGAAAATTAATAAATCTTAAGTCTTGGCAGATGTTGAAAATATTGTGCCATAAACAGCTCTTCAATCTATCAATATACAATATGCACATATAAATATTCCAAAAAGCAATTTGTTTATGACAAAAATACATTTTTGGATAATCAACAAGAAATTTACCTAAGGCTAACAAATTATGCTTTGAGTCATTTTTACACTAAAACGTTCGCCTTTTTTGTAAAAAGAAATAGATTTAAAAATTATATTGAATAAATTAAACTTTGTTATTCATTTTAATTAGGGAAACCAAATGAAAAACATAAAAAAGAAAAAACAATTTCAACGAAATGTATAATAAATCTGCAGAGTGCTTTTAGTTGAGCTATGAAAATCAATTGTTCATTCTCTTACAATTGAATATCTTTTCTTTTTTTTCCTTTTTTTTTTTTTTAAATTAATTTTTATGGCTATTTTTAAGCATGGTCCAACTTTTATAAACAGCGCAAAAAACTCATAAAAATTGGCCACAAAATTAAGAAAACAAAAAAAGCGAACTGTGCATAAACAAACTCAATGCTGAAGCAAGCGAAACTTTTCATTCATACATAGATGTAATCAAGCAGAAGGCACACCTGAGACGCGAGGCAGATGATTTAGGAACAGCGCGCGGCGGCCTTGCTGGCCCAGATGCAATTACACGTGGGCAGGCCCAATTGGAACTCGCACACGAAACTGAACAACAAATTTGTATTTTAATGTGTTTATGAGTGCATTTAAAGAGGAGCCACGTGCAGCTCGTGACGATCGGACGGTCGGGGATCGGAACTCACCTCGGATGTTGTAGGCGGTGGCCAGCAGGCAGAAGCCAGCAATTATGAACTTAATGGGCGCTGACATAGTTGCGGATTGGTATTAGATTTCTGGGCGCTGGAATGCTAGCCGCAAATCTCTCTACAAGGCACGTAGACGGCTTGGCGACACAATGGCGCCGGCTTTCCGGTAAACAAGACTCAGCGCAGGGCTATCGAATTCCTTCTGTGCTTATCCTTTGTGTGGCTTCTCAATGCCAGGCAGGAGCTCTTTCAAATTACTCTCTGGGGCTGTAGTTCAAACTGTGCGCGATGCAAACGGTTGCTCGTCCGACTAACAACTGTGTGCGGCCCAGCGAGCCGCAGGCTATGCTGCCACACACTGCCCCAGTGTACGTCTGCGTCGGCGTCTGCGTCTGCGTCGACTGCGGCAGCAACGCAGCTCGGTCTGAGTCTTAGCAATGATGACGTTCTCGGGGGATGCCCCATGCTGCTGCTCCTGTTGCCAAAGCTGCCGAGCCTGGCAATTGAAGTGGGCCTTGAAACTGCCAAAAATATGCAGATTAGTTTTAGTTCATATGTGTGCTTATTACTATTAAAATAAATACAAAGTATATATAAATAAATACGTTTTTTATTTTACAATCTTGGCGCATTTTCTATATTTTCTATATTTTATTTTATGTCATTTATTTAATGTCGTTTACTTGTCTCGCATATTGGCCCAACTAGCAGTAAAGACACTAACCATATTTTGGTCACCCCAATGGTGGTGTGAAACTCGACTAAATCGACAACAGCAGCAGCTTTTAGGAAACTATGCATTTAGCCTATGCACGAACCGTTTGCTTGAGTGATAAAAAATTAGGAGTGCAATTAAATGTCAGATATAAATTTAAATAAAATTAAATTGGGCTTAATATTAAAAGAATATATTTTTAAAAATATTGCAAAATTATTAGAATTCAATTAAAGTTATTTAAAATTATATATCTTTATGAGAGGATGTTTACACTGATGCATTGAAGATGGCATTTGAGGTTTGTTTAGGTTCGGGTATGTCTTTTCTAGATGATCAGCAAAGGCTGTCTGGATTCATCTATGTATCTATCTTAATGGACAGCCTTCCTTCTATACGTCCCTATATAGCACTGATCAAATTGCTTTCCTGCAAATGATAATCTGAAGTTTTTTTTTTTTTTTTATTTTATGCTTGCAGCTAGGCAAATGCAATGATTCACTTCTGATTCATTGGCACGCACATAGTTTGGCCAAGTTTTGCCGCAACTGTAGAGCAATGGCCAAGTTTGGCGCATGCTTGTGCCACAAGTGGCAGCAGCCGATATATGATTTCATATGCAAATCTTGACATTAATCTGCAGCATTAGACGACAGTTGGCGACTCCTCCTGCACCCAAAAAGCACTTGACAAAGCGTGAAAAATGCGACTCGCGCTGCGCTGCACGCACACGCCAAATGAGTAGTTGATTGAGATCGAGAGCGACGCCATCGCCGCACTTGGAGCTGATTGGCGGAGCAAGCCGCGCCGGGCCAACAGCAGAAACATTATGCTGGCAACAGATTAGGAGGTTAAGTTGAAGCTTAAGCCGAGGCAATAAAAAGTCAAATCACATCATAAACTTAAGCACGGCTTGGTCAGGTTTGGACTTCTAGGCTTTTGGCTTATAGAGAACCGGCCAGCCGATCGTGGATACCAGTGACAGCCAGCCTGGGGCCGTTGGGGCGTATGCGTAACATTTGCAACCAGCCGAAACGTTGAACAATGTCGATTTACAATATTTACCCATGCCCCTCAATGATAAATGGCCAGTTTTATTGCATAAACTGTACGACATTTTCGCTAGACACGTCATAAAAAAAAACTAAAAAACACACACACCAACAACAAGATACGAATACAAACGCATTGCATTTATTTAAACAAGCTCAAATGGCCAAAACGTTTTTGCAGCTTAGTTACCACCCATTAATTTGGATTTTTTGTTGATTTATACCCTGTAACTGCTGGGTGTCTGCGCACGGGATATCATTAGCATGTGCAAATCCAAGAGTAGCTGTCTTACAAGTTAAGTAGAGTAAGCTTATAAGATAACCAGTAGGAAAACAAACCTGAATTGTAAAGACTTTGACAGTAAATATACTTAAATGAGTTAAAATTTCTCGAATATTTTCGATTTCAATTATACTCTGTTACTTAAATTCAATTTGAATTTAAAATAAATGTGTAATAATCACAGTGAAGCTAATCCGACTCTCAATTGGCATGGGTCAAATGTGAGCGAGATTGCTGCGTGGTTGTCAATTAACTCGAACAATTAGTCTTCAATGTGGGCAGTCGTAGAGCTGGACAAAACAGAATTCATTTCCGTTCGCATCGAATGAATGACGCATCGGGGACGCAGCAGCGACTGATCCCATTCTGTTACGCTATATCTTTGATCTTTTGTGGCTTGCACAATGTCAAGCGCAATGATGTGAGACAATTACTCTTGATTTGCCTCTGCAAATTAAATAATTTAAGATTATGCGAGCTTGAACTTGAGCGCGACAATGCAACGTGAGGAAATATTTTACAGCGCGCAAATTAACTTACATAAGAAGAGATTCTCGGATTCTAGGGATAGAGCAGGTCCCTCCTGCTCGCTTAGAGCACAGCTTGCTGCAGTTAAAAGTAAAACTCAGCTCAGATTTTGTACTGTCTAATCAATTTATTTATAAGACACCATAGAAAAAGTGCTTGAATTACAGTTACAATAAGTAATACAATATTACAAAGGTCTTTAAAAGTATATGAACGTGTGTGTGTGAGTATGTGCACGTATGTGTATGTGTGTGAACCAATTGGCGTGCTAAACATAGAGTATATGAATTTGGGGCTACGATTTTACTGATTGCTTAAGATCGAAACCTTTGAATGCTCTACAGCTACATAACATTTATATATTTAAGAATTTGCGTATTGGTTTAGTCTGCATAAATGGTAAGTTCATGATGTATTTGGTGCTGAGTGTTTGTGCACTTTGCATACAATTATTTGTATTAAAAGTTGTGTCGAAACGAGTTAGATGAAATTTTAGAAAATCTGCTGTCTGCCGTCTGCTGTTTGCTGTCTGCTGTTTGATGTGTTTTTGTATTCTGCTCAAAGGAATTTGTAAGATTTAAATTCAGTTTTGCATCATTCGCATCATGCAATTAAGTGCAATCTCCTCCCACGTCTGTTAGCTCATTTGCATAGCTGCCGCAGCGCGGCGAGCAGTGGCAACACCAGCAGCCCCACCAGACCCGACAGACCGCCAGCCGAGTTGCAGCCATCCGTGGTGCAAGTGCGGCAGTAAACGGTCTTTATGTAGGATGAGGTCGTGTCCATGGCGCACTTGTCTGCCGGATCATCGACATCCTCGTAGAAGCAGGACCGAGAGATTACCCGCTTGCCATAGACTGCAATGAGACGAATGCCGTAATCAACTTTAAGTATTTGCTCGACAACAATTTTAATTAATGTACACATAAAAAAAATAAATAAATATATATATATATATATATATATATATATATATATATATATATATATATATATATATATAATATATATATACACATATATATATATATATTACTAAGAGAAAAATGAATGTGATTTATGTGGCGTGTGTGCTTTGGCGTGGGCCTCGGACTTATCTCAAAAATGTCATTTCAAATGTCGTCCAAATCGTCGATCAACTGCTGCTGGCTAATGGCTTCCTGCCAAATAGCCAAATCGAGCCATGAGGTAAGTGCAGCTGATGCAATAGGTTTTTTTTTTTAATTTATTAAATAGTCAACAAAAATTTAAATCCAAGCGAAATGTGGGCCTGCAAGGTATGCAGAGCAAACAGATTTGGGCCGGGACTTGATTGTTGGCCAATGTAATACATTAATTATTGAGCCAATATGAAAAGCCTCTGGGGCTGACTTGACCAAATAAGAGCGATGATTTATCCAATAATTAGATTTTAGCAACTGCTTCAGTTATATTCAAGATTCAGCTGTCGAAATGCTGAACACGATTTGTCATTTTATTATAAATTATTCTTATAATTAAATAATTTTCAAAATGTGCTCAAACTCTTGGGAATTCAAGCGATGCAAGACTGAAAATAGTGAAACAGAAATTTGAAGACTAGGAATATTTATATTAGTATAAATAAAACCTATGAAGTTATAGTATAAACTAGCAAAGTCTGCTTATGAAAGAACTTGAAATATTTGGAAATCATGAAAGATGATGTCAATGCGAAAGCTTTATCATATATAATTTATCATAATAAAGAGCTGTAACTATAACTGATTGATCGGCATAGAGACCACTGGCCAAAATGGGTTCAAGGCTTGCACTGCTAGCATTTGCCGGGCCACTTGAGTCGACGCGACTTGGCCAGGCTGGCCTAAGCTAAGCTAACCTAGGCTAGGCTAGGCTAGGCTCAAGCGGGCTGGCAAAAACGCCAACAGAAAATGAGGCCTCCAACTATGTTGAGAGCTGGCCGCAACATACACTGCCAAAATGCACGCGAGACTCGGCAAAACGAGACAATTTGCAATCAGCGAAACGGCAAATGAAAACCAGAAAAAATGCACAACAAATTGCGTTTCTCAATGCGTAAGTGTGTGTGTGCGTAAGTGTGTGTGTGTGCGTATTTCGCAAAGAGAACACAACAAGAAAAATAAAAACAACAAAAAAAAGTCATGAAACGATATAAAACAAAATCAGCTAAAATAAATCGCAATAAAATGAAATAAAACTCTAAGAGCGACTCAAAAAGGTGCGCGTTGACCATTTTTGTGATTGGCTCCAAGAAGCTAGGCGTGCGGAGAGAGAGAGGGAGAGGGAGAGAGAGAGAGGAGAGTCTGAGTGTGCAAGTCTCTAATAAAATTGTTGACAATTGTCGCCTTATCACGGCCGCGGCATCAAACAAGGCACACAGAATGCTGTTGCCAGCTGCAGCGACCAAAGAAAATTGAAAATTTCGAGCGGAAACAGAAACCGAATTGCGCATACGCCGCGTGCGCGAGCCTAAAACCCGAGTTGGAAATGCTGCATTGTGTCATAAATTTAAATTTTAATTAATTTAATTATTTATTGATCGCGCAGTGTGTGTTTGTGTGTCTGCTGGCAACATTTTTCATAGCAACAACATCCAGAGAGCCAACGCAACGCAACGCAACGCAACGCAACGCAATTGGCCAAAAATAGGCAAAAGCACAACGACAACTTCTCGGTGCCGGCCAAAATGCAACAAGTTGCAAAATGCTTACACAGTGACGCACAGTGACAACTAAAATGCAACGCACACAGAGACACAGTCAAGCTAACAGCTAATTGCTTGGCTCGGCTGTTAGTTTTATGGAATTATGGAATACATTTTTAATTTGACATTTGCCAAAAACTCAGCCAGTCGTCGGCCCAAACTTCATAAGCAATTAATTTAACGGCATATAAATTGAGCAGCTAGCAGCTAGCAGCAGCAGCAGCAGCAGCAGCATCGCCTAGTTGCATTTTTCTCAGACTAACATTCTGCCTCAGCCCCAGTCTATGCCCCTGCGCCTGCCCCTGGCTCTGCCTCTGCCTCCATCTCAGCATCTGCCGCCGGCTCTCTACTCCCTGCTCATTGCCGTAATTGAGCGCTTCACGCTGTGCAACAACTTAATTAATTTATATATATATATATGTTATATGTATATACACATTTGTTATATGTATCTATGTTTTGTTTTGTTTGTTTTCTTGCTGCAGCTTAGTTTATTTCGTATATTATGTACTCGCCTCAAAGCGAGTCTTGGTCTGAGATTTGCCGTTTGCAATTTTAATTGCCCGCCGCAAATCTTTGCAAATATTCGCAGCGCCAATTTGTAGGCGCTTGATTGCAAAAATTTAATGGTGTTCATTAATTGGCCATCAGAAATTTGGCCCGCTCCAAGCCAGCCAGCCGCTTGATCATATGCCAACCGATAAGATTATATATGTGCAACAGTTTGCTTGCACTTTTTTAATTAGCGAATTATAATTCGATTACAGCCAATTCAAGTTGAAGGTGAAGTGGACTGGGGTGAGCTGTGTGTGGCTAGAGGAACTGGGAAAATGTAGCTGAGCGTTGCAAGGCGCAACTGAGGCGTGAGATGTCCATATCAGCTGCTAGCAGCTCACATTTGAGAGCTTTCTAACTGTAGCTGACACAGAGCCAATAGAACTTTGGTGTCACAGAGGTGTCTGTATGAAGAGTCTTTATGCTTGGGGAGGAGGAAACTACTTCTTCAGCCAGCAAGTTTGCAAATTTGATGAGAATGTAGAGTAAAGATAGTAGATTCAGTTCACAGAATATGCAAGTAATTATCAACCTTGAGTTGATAAATTTCTTTGAATTCTCCTGCTGATCAATGCTATATGGCGTTTAGTCTTATTAACAACTATTCATTATTTATTATTTATTGTATATATTTTGTTTACAAAATATGAAATTGTTGTATAAAAATTTCATATTTTTTAAAAAATAAATAATTATTTTATAATTAGATGAGCAATACATCTCGAAATAAACTAAACTTTTTTAGAGAGCACAAGTCACTGCAATAAGCCAAACATTATATTATACAGTTCAAGCATGAAAAACATAAAAATACATGGAGAAAAAATGCCTCCGACGACATGAGTGGACATTAAATATAAGTACATGCATGCTGAGCATTACAAACTCAGCGGAAGCTAAGGTTACAAGAGACCAATGATTTATGCCTGAGTCAGAGTATAAAATCCCTGCCTCTGAAGGATAAAGATTCTGAACAAAACTAACCCCCACCGGAGTTTATGTGTATTCATTTCGGTCCTTCGAGCCGGATATACTGATCAATTTCAGTACACAGCTCTACTTTACTACTTTACTTTACTTTAGCTGAGCAACAATTTCCATTATAAACATACAAATATATTCTATATTCTATTAGCTATATTCAGTAGTTCAAGTATTTATCCATTTCTTTCTTAGAGCTTACAAGTATTATCATAAAAGCAAAAGAGCCCATCACACATAAATATATTTGAATACGCATAAACGAATTCTCTTTAGATTGTAAATCAATTCAACTCGCAATTTATTTTGTGAACCGCAAATCATGAATACTTCAGTTTAACTCATAAAAACTATCACAAATAATTTGGATTTTATTCTCTTGGCGTTTGGCCCACTTAACAGACAACAATAAAAACGGAAACGAAAACGAAAATGGAAATGAAAATGGAAAACTGTCGACTCTTCTGCTGGACAATAAAAAATCCGAAACCATTCAGAAATATCCAAGTTAGATAAAAATGCAACGATACGCAACGTTTGGCAAATTGAGCAGCGTTGAAAAATTCAATTTCATTTTGCTGGCGCTTTTTGTGTGCACTTTGTGTTTGTTGTTTTGACTTCATTGTTGTTGTTGTTGTTGTTGTTGTTGTTGCTTTGTTGCTTGTCAAATGCAAATGCCAACAAGCAGCACAATTTGCACTCGCCGCTGGCTGAACAATAAAAAAGCAGTATAAAATGCGAAAAGTGCCTGTGTTGCGGCCGCAGCCAAAGATCGACGACTGCAACACGAATATCACTCATACGCCGCGTGTGTTGGCGTTTGTTTGCTCTGTCTGTTGACCGCCCTCGCGCCTCCTCGCTCGCCACATAAATTTGCCGTAAATTAGCGGCGCATGCAACTGGCATGGCCCGGCTTGGGCCAAGTGTCGCAGCCACTTGTTCAGTTGCGCTTGCCACGCCCCACCTCGAACCGCCCCTCAACGCCTTGCGCCGTCAACGCCCAGCGGCAGCAGCTGCTTGCAGCTGGATCGAGCAATTGTCTCGTTGCGGCTGCCTCTGTGGATTTGTATGCTGCACTTGCAGCGGCTCTGCCTCCGGCAGGCCAATAAATCTCAATCTTGTTTGACGCTCTGTGGCAGGCAACAACAGGCGGCAGCGACACGAGTGTGAGCCACCGGTGGGTCGCCCCACTCACCCAACAACAATGCCCATTGACAGTCCAACGGGCAGAGCTTAATAATTGCCTATCTCTGATCTGAGCTGATCTGTGTGTTGTTTGTTGTTTGTGGTTGGTGGTTGGTGGTTGGTTGGTGGTTTGTTATGGTCGTGGTGGTTTTGTGGTTTTGTGGCTTACCTTCCTGCACCAGTTTTTTGCAGACAGGTCGCGCATTCACCGACTTGACACCCACTGAGTAGGTGCAATTCACATAGCTCCAGTAGCGCTGCTGCTCCGAGATGCTCTCCGACTGAAACGGATCGTTGCAGAACTCGCCATTCGACACGTCTGTGGAGCAGCGCCAGCAGCGAAGCACTCCAGAGGCTGAAAGTACAAATTAATATATTAATTGCGAGTTTTGGTTGATCAATTTATTCAATTCAAAGTTATACAATATATGAGAGATAAAATATTGGCATGCGTATTTGATTCATGTTCGCCTTCTAGGCAGAGTTAAAAACTCAAAGTTCTTAGTTACTTATGCAGTTGCTAGTTAAAGCATAAAGCTCAAATATTTCAATTTGGCTAGCCTGATCATTTTTAGCATTATTTAGTTTCTTTCTTTCATTGAATTTAATTGAGCTAGAGATGTTTTTTTGAGTAGCTCTAACTTAGGTTTAAATTTGTCTAAGGCACGCTATAATGTTTACTTTATTTATAAATTTAGTTTACCAATGTTTATATTTGCTGATCTCCACTTTATATATGTATAAAAGTGCAGAGCTGACGACTACCACGCAGCTGCACTGTGTCAATGGTAGTCTAATACTAATTCCATGCGAACTGCGAACACCAGCTGAGCAACGTCAGAGCGATGCGCTGGGAGATCGAATGAGACTGGGCACGAGGAGAAGAAAAGGGCGATGTTCTCTCTATACAAGAGCTTGAATATGTTAGGGCGCAGTTGCTCTTAAATTCAACTGCTGATCGTGGTATTTTAAATTTACTAACGGCTAACGGCTTAACAAATATTATATATTAATATATATATGTATATATTGTATATATATATATATATATATATTAATATTTCTCTGCTGAAGAGAATCACGATATCAATTTGAGGTCTACAATTTATCTTTTGATTTATATAAATACATTTTACTCCATATTAAAATTATTTGCATTCAAATAAACATAGTCAGTCATATCAAATATGATCTCATAGTAAATTTAAATATAGTTTAAGAGTTTGTGCCCTTTTGTAATACATGTGAAGGCCAACTAGAGTGAGTGTGATGCATATGATATAAATGCCACTCGAGTCACGTAGCAGAGCTAAAGCGCAATCAAAACTTATTAATACTCATTACAGAATGTTGAAGAATTCAGATCTATATACATACATGTATTTATATATGTATCTATTTGAATATGCCCTCCAGGCTGAGCAGTTAGACAGATTTATATGCGATTTTGATCTATGAAAATGCTTAATATACTCCGTAACTACGTCCATCACATTGACGTTATAACAATCCATCTTTATGTGCTTATGGGCGATATTTGGCATAGTTTAATCGTAAACTAAGTGAGTAGTTTTCGCTCTAAATTGCAATCAGGCGATGATTTTGATAGCCAACTGCATAAATAATGGCCAATGGCAGAGATGCCTGCTGCGATTTGTTAGCTGCTCCGTTGGCTCGCTGGCCCGTTGGCCCGTTGGCGGTGGCTTTTGAAAAATGTGGCTAACTGAAATTAATTAGACACGGGAGCCTTTTGGCTGAGTTGTTTATGGGACAGTCGATGGGAAAACTGCCTTATAAAAGTGTCAAAACTTTCGGCATTTGCCGTTGTTTATGCGCACGATTTAGCCAAAGAGCGTGTAAATAATTATTAAACATTTTATTTGCTGGCCGAAAGACTTTTCGGCGGCTGCTGTTCTTAAAATGCCATTGAAGTTTCTCTGGAGAGTGGACCATGAGCAGCGGATGTGGATGACGAAAAATATATATATATATATATATATATATATATATATATATTTATATATTATATATATATACATATATGATATATATATATTTCTGTGTGTGAAACTCGTTTGTGCGTTGCCAATTTAAACGTCAAACGTTAACGTTCAGGTTAAATGCACTTAACCAACACTTTGAGGTGCGTTTAAATGAAAGCTTAGATAAACAGCAAATGGCCAGGCCGGGGCAGCCGGGGCAACCGGGCAACCGGGCACCCGGGCAGCCAGCTGGCAGTTTTTAAGACCAGGCCAAGCTGTGCCTAGCTGCGCGCACGCAGCAAACGTGTTTTCTTTGCTTTTTTTCGCTCGCTTCGGTCTTCCATTGGCTTCGACTACATTTGGCCATAAACAACGAACATAAACATTACAATTTTGCGTGTATTTTGAATAAGGCTGAAATTGCAGCGAATTCGAAATAAAATCGAACTTCATTTGGTGTTGCTCGGAAATTATTATCATTTACAATATATTGAAATTAATTGACAGTTGAATTGTCAGATCGTTGGCCAAATTGTTTATAGGCGTGTACCACTGAGCGCGCAGTTGCGGTGGCAGTTTACTAATGGTAATGACTGTAATTGTATGCAACACGAAAATTGATATTGTGCGCGCGTTTATGCCATATGTTTTGGCAGTTCCAAATGGCGACCCAAAAATGGTTACACAAAACCAAACGCTGTGTGTGTGTGGTGGTGTGCGTAAGTAGTTTCAAACATTCATATAAGTACGTTGCGGCTCGATTTTACGCTTGAAAAGTAAAAGCTTAAATAGTTATTTTCTTCATACAAAATCAAGTTGCAAATGTAGGAAAATAATATATGTATAACAATGCGGGCCAGCTTTGTATATTTCTTTATGCTCCAGAAAGATACTTCTCAGTAAATGGTTACAAAATTAAAATTAAAATAAACAAAAATAAAAAAAGAGATGTAAAAACAAAATAAATATACAAGCAATAATTGTCACTTATTTGTTTAAATATGTCTAAATATGTTTAAATATGTTTAAATATATTAAAATATGTCTAAGCCGAGCTATAAATAATAAAAAATATTATGCTCAGACATTAGTCTGCAATTAAAATTTAAATAAATTATTATATTTACTACTCTAGCTAGTTTTTATGAAGCAGATTGTTCCAATAAACAAAATTAGATGAACAATTTTTAGCGCAAATTTAAGCTAGGTGATTAACGACTTGGTTAATAGTTGTCATATGTGCTGTGAAGCATATATAATTCCAGGAATCATTTATTTTTAATATCTATAAACAAACCCTCTTTTTATATATATATAGGTCGACATGGACACTGACACATTTATTATTTAAAAGTCAAATAAAACATATTTTGCAGCCCCTTAATAACTGAACAAACTGCCAATTAAGCCACATACATATGGATATATATACAATTTCGAGCAATTTTCTTGGCTTTTCAGTGGAAGTTGGAGAAACTTTTGAGTCCGGCCACATAGAAATGGGGCGCGGCTATGTTATTAGCCAAGTTGAATGCACTCTGAGGCACTGTAACTTTATATCTGCGACTTCTGGTAGGCAATGGCATATGCAAAAGTTGGCAACAATAAACTAAAACTTGGGCCTGCGACTTTCCCATGCACACTCACACACTCTCTCACACACACACACACGCATGCATACACACTGCACACATGGCAAAGTTCGCATGCAATTTTTGCATTAGCTCGACTTGCTTCAATAGAAATTTAGTTCGAGCTGGCAGTTGGAGTCGGAGGTTTGTGGCGCTTAAGAGCTGTAAGAAATGTGTTGATTATCCGGCAATCTGGCAGCTCCTCCCAAAAGAAAGCGAGAGAGAAAGAGAGAGAGAGAGAGAGAGAGAAAAGGCCAGTCACAGTCGCTGACATGCGGTGCCATATCTTAGCCATAAAATCGACAAGTTACGAGTGTGGACCTAAACGTTAGCAAGAGGGCCAGCTAAGAGACTCCCATAAGCCAGTCGAGAGGGTGGCAAAAAGGGGTCTGCACCGACTGACATGCAATCAAAGTTCGTTCAACTGAAATTTTCAAACGACAATTGCGACAACTTGTCGAACGTTTTCAAAATGGTTTCCAATTGTTGCATGATTAGACCTGCATTATATGGAAATAAGCTGGAATTGTAAATATTTACAGACCCACAGCTGGCACAGAAGTGCAAAGTAATACCAGAAATAGGTATTGTACATATAGATATATACATATATATATATATATATATATATATATATATATATATATATATATATATATATATATATATATATATATAGCTGGCAGATTGATCAGAGAGCTGCAAATGCACACCCAAAAAGTGTTCACCCGCCTCATTGTAAATCTGAAACACGCGCCACAATAAAAGTAAGGCGCTTGAGTATGTTAAAAACGAAAGTGAATGACTAGCAGATACCCAGCACAAGAAGGAAGGATAGCCAAAATAAATGTATTTAAATTTAGAGATAAATGGAAACTGCGAAATGTAAAATAGATAAAAAAAATAATATTTTTAATATTTTTATTTTATATTTATTTTTATACATATTTATTATTATATTTATTAATATTTATATTTACTTATTTGTTATATTATTTATATTTATGATTTTTATTAATCATTTAATTTATATTATAACTTATTATTTTAAAATTTAAAAAATGGCGAGACTTTTTCCACTCTCAGCTTTAGCATACCCCTAAACAGTCACCTAGATTACAGGGTATACGAAAATATTATACACAACAAAAAATTCCATTGCAATGCTAGAAAATTATTTAATGACTTACACGTCGCACATTAAAATGATGACATTTTTACATGCGCTCCGGGTCTTTTGGGTGTGTTTTGGTTTTAAGGATTTCAGGGTTGGTTCGCATTATAATGATTGCTCAGATTGTATCTCAAGCAAATTGCAATGAGCCCCAGTGGCCTGACATGCAAGTCAAATGACAAATTGTCTCGCTCGCTCGGTGAATTGCTTTAATTGTGGGACTACTGCTTAAACACAGACGCATTAATCATCTAATTAATATTTTGCTGTTAATTATATATGTACTAGAATTTCAACTTAAACTTGAGATCATCTGAATGCAAAAACTTATGACAGAATCGAATAAGTTTCGCTTACATTTGTATGTGAATTCGAACAGAAACTATTTTTGCTTTCTGTTTTTCAGGCCTGCGAAATTTCGGAACGAAATGTAAACAATCTGTAAAAACAAGTTGAAAAGAAAAAGAAAACAAGGCTGCAAATGGAATGTGCGCCAGACTGACTGAAACTGTCAGGGTCCACGGTTTTATTGAGGTGCGTGCGCCGCGCGAACTTGCGAGTGGACACAATAAAAACAAAGTTGGATGACAATGCGTCCCGAACAGAAGCCCACGCCCATTAAACTAACAACAACAAAGGCAACACACATCAACTTCTAATTGAAGACATGACGACATCGTGAAGTTACAAAAAAGTGGGCAGCGCCAAGACCTAAAAGAGGCCATAGAAATAGAGTTTTTATATACAACATGTTTGCTGACACAAACTGCTTACTGATCTGGATCTTAGCTCAAGAAAACTGCGCAGCAATTTAATAATATTTAGTATAAACCTAAACAGGTTAGAAGTTGGGAATATAAATGCAGACATATATGTATTTCACATTTAATAAACAAATTTATTGACTAATAACGAAACGAGACTTCAGTTTGACAAAGGCAGTTTCTTCCAAAGCAGCTTATTGATTGAAAGCCAAAAGTTAGTGCTACAGAGTAATTCTCTCTGGCACATTCAATTTAAATCAATCTGTTCATGATGCAAATACAAAGTTCCATTTAAAAAAGAAACCTTGTTTATTATTATAAACTGACAGATGATACCAATAAAGAAATAACTAAATGAAAACTAAATATTTAATATTTTCTAAATATTAAATGGAAATATTAGAAACTAAATTTCATAGTTAATGCAGAGAACTTAATTAGATCTCTAACTTAAAATTAATTTAAAATTTAGCTAAATTAAATTTTTAAAATTTAATTTAAATTCCAGAGTTCTTTCTCCTCACTCATCTCATCAGCCTCAGTTCATCACTCTGTCACTCAACTTCTAGCCTTTTCTGTTAAGGCAATAAAGATGTTGTAAAAATAGACTTGGATCGCCCTTATACAAAGTTCAGTTTCTCAATTTTTGTGCGACAATTCATTTAGATAGTTCTGTAACAGTTTCAATTCAATTAAATTTACCCGTTTGCTGTGTGCTTTAATCAATTGAAGCTGGCTACTTTTCTATTGCAGTGCTGGAAAATGGGGCGCTCTTAATTCTTCAGAGTCTAGAAAATGGCACACATACCACAGCATACATATGTGCACAATATATATATATATATATATATATTTATTTATATATATATCCATAAGTTAGCCTCATTTAATGCGCTCTATTTATGTCGTAAGAGAATTTCTTCAATTTTTAAAGGTTGTGAAAACAATTTTCCACGCTGCCAGCAGGCTGTCGGTGTTGAATGTATAAATAAATAGAATACCCGACAAGTGCATAAATATACGTATACATAAATCATGAAATAATCTGCTGCAGGCACTTGAGGCAATGTTAAGTATACGCCCCAGTGACGGCAGTCATTATGGAGGCTCTCTGATGATGAGATGAGTGCATCTCAACAATAGCATTGATAATGCCCGACAGCTTATCAATTGAGGTCAAAGTGGAAATTGATTGATTATCGCTAAATAATAGCACTAATTAATGAGGGTCACACCAAGTATACGCCACGAACGGACAATCAATCAGGGGGGACAGTAAGTTTTTCTCTAATTTGAGTACTCTTCATATTTCTTATTGGTTCAGTGAACCCGACTAAACTCGAACCACTTGACGCGCTCCAAGAACACTTAATTAGCAGACATTTTCATGCAAATGCACGCACTACTCGTGCACACCCACCTGCATTGAGGCTCAGTGCGAGGGAGAGCAAGCCCAGCAGGAGAACGCAGGAAGCATAGGGCGACATGGCCATAAAGGGGTGAACAACTTGTTGAGGGTTGCTTATTTAAGCTGATGAATAATATTTTCTTGAAACTTTATATAAATATTGTAGCCACACACACGCACACACACACAGAGAGAGAGAGAGATATATATATTCAGATATTCATTTTATTCACTTCTTTCGTATGCAAATGATTTCGTTAGATTTCAAACAATTCGGAATATCTCGCTAGAGCACGGCGAACGCATGCGACGCGTTGACAAACTGAAAGCGAACTGAATCGAAACTGAATACGAAACAGCGCCACAAGTCGCGGGCAACAGAAGCCAACGGACAACGGGCCACGGGCCACGGGCCACGGGCAAACCGAACCAATAACAAAACGAACGAGCTCGATGCACGCTCGAATATGAGTTGGAAAGAGCAAGAGCGATTCGTTCAATGAGCTTCGTTTCAATCGGACTGCAGGCCGATTGAAAGGCAGCGTTGAAAGCGCAGTTAACAGACAGTGTGTGGGGGGGAGAGAGAGAGAGAGAGAGAGAGAGAGAGAGAGAGAGGGCAGACAGAGCCAGCTAAGCAGGGAGAGCAGCTGAAGTGTCGCTAGATTTTATATTGGAGTTCGTTATTTATATGGGCTCGGGTTGGGAGCTGGTTAAGCACTCGTCTATGGCTCGCACTTCTAATGGCTGCCACCACAAAAGTAAACACTTGCAGTTTCAAAAGTCGCACAGTGGGCAAAAGACCATTGAAATGAAGTAAATGTGAGCTCAGTACAGAATTTATAATTAGCTTAAGGTTCATCAAGTAATATTTTCTTATATTATAAAATGTATATATCTATAACTATATCTATCTATAGCTTTATATCTATCTACAGTAAAGAGTAAAAATTTTTCTCCACAACTTATGCTCGCTCTTCGTCCCACTGTGCGCTTAGCCATTGCGTTTTCTTGCACCATTGACGCTTAATGACAGTCGCAGTCCTGCTCGCTTTGTTGCTTCGCCACTTTGTCCGTTTGTCAGTCAAGTTGCAATTGAATGTCCGTCCTCAGCGCGGCCATCGACGCCATCTAATCAAGCGCGGATTTTGATAAGGAAATGCAACGTTGGCACTTCGCAGCTTGGACTCGCGCTGCAGAGGATGCCACCTCGCGCAATCTCTGCTTCAATTTGTTGCAAATATTTTATGCGCTTTCTATGGCGTTTGAGGTTTGTCTTTTATTGTTTTTGCTCTTTTATGTTCTTGCAACGGGAACTTTATGCGCCGAGAGTACTTTAACTAGTTATTCGTGCCTTGGAGTGCATTGCCTTATATGCTATATACGACGCTGCTTAATGTCCACAGCTTGACATTAAATCCATTAAGCTCTAGCTGCAGCAAAAGGCAGCTAAGCACGTGCCATCTGGTTTATGCTTCCACTGAAAATGAGCATTAAAAAATACAAATAAAGAAAAGATTTAAAAAAAAATGTCTTCCAATAAACATAATTTATAGCAAACAGAATTCTTGTACATAAACATGTTTTCTCTTCAGATTTTTGAAATATTTAAAATTTTGAAAACAACATAAAGAATTTTGAAAACATTTAATGAATTGTCTATACTATATACAAAACAGAATAATATATTTAATTTTTATATTTAGATATGGTATATATATATTCATATATAGAGAAAGTAAATTTAGCTCATGCGGAGAAAATCTTTTGTTTGCTTTTGTTGTCCACTTCAGTTCAACGGACAACAAAATAACTGTTAAACACCCAGTAACTTGGATAGGTAAATGCGCCTGGCCAAAAAAGACCACAACAAATATTTCTAGTACATGTAGAATCCATCCAATTAGCTCGAAGGTTCAGTGGCCACACCTCAAATCACTAAACATACGCCCAGACGCTATGACTGGCCACAAAAGCAAAATTATTCAAAAGACAAAGAAATGCTGTTCTTAGACGATATCTATTGGTGGGTGGGTGGGTGGTGTATGGCGGGGGGCTATGCGTAAGGTGCTTAGCAGGACAACGAGGCGTCGTTAGTTGTCCTTTCCAATAGCTGTCCATGTGACAGCGGCCTACAAATTAGAAAATAATTATAGTCTGACGATTATTTATATGCTTAGCGGTTCTTCGAACTCGATTAGGGCAATACTCTTGGCTTGGCTTGAGCTGTGGTTTTATGCTGAACGTTTGCCCATTCGGTGGAGCTAATTAAGTGGAATATGCTTAATTACCATATCGTAAAGGGCTCCCAGCCTATGCTGCAGCTAACTGAAAAGAGCCTTAAAGACTCTTCACATCTTCTCCATTTCAATTCAAATAACCTGAAGCTTTTCAGTGCCTCGCGCAGCACTCCCATTTGCTTGTCATTTACTTTGAGGTTTGTTACGCTAGCTCGTGTAGATAATAAACTTCACTTAATTATAGGGCTCAAATCTGAGCCGCGCTGTAAACTGACTTATCTATCAAACTAAAACTAACCACAGCGGAAATGGAGCTTATTAAAAAAAAAAAACAGAGACAATTAGAATAATTAAGAAATTTACAAAACTTTTATGCAAATCTTCAAAAAATGATGTCACGAGGCGGCGACTGTACTTCATGTAATATCATTTTCAGATTTGTTCATGCTCGGCTTGTAAACATTAAGTATGCTCATAAATTACATCTGTTGCGAGAGTCAGAATAATAATTTTTTGGCAGATTGCTAGATGAGCTAATAATGCCTGAAAAGGTTTTAGATTTGAAAAACTTGTATGTGGAGAAAGGGTAGCTTGAACCCATGACTCTGTTGGAGATGATTAATATTATTATATATGAGATATCTCCTAATCTGTCTCTAAATATGCATCTACATATTTTCTTTATACGGCCAAAAACACCTAACTCTAATGCATTTTGCTTAACACCTTTAAATTGTCATATATAAAAGGTTAGTCAATGTCTAAACCACTCGCTTAGCCAAGGCACACACCTTCCCTTGTGCCTATCATTTGCAGCCCTGCCAAGCCTGAACCGCTAAAACCAATTTCCATGGCAACATACAAAAAGAAAGCAAAACAAATGAATTCAATGAAAAAGGAAAATTGAAAATAAAAAAAGGAAATAAAATAGAAATGAAACTAAAAACGCGAATTTGCAAAAGAAGCTCAGCGGAAAATCCACAGGAGCGCAGCATACCCTCCATTAACTATCCACTGAGCTGCGTGGACTGGAGCAGTAATGAGGAGATCTACTTTGTCAGGTGAGTTATAGAGAATATCTATTAAGTATCTATAAAGTCTCCTTCAAACCCACCTCCAACAGCGACGATCATCAGATCTACAAGTGGAGCGATGTGAGTCGCGATTCCGTGGAGGTGGCCAAGCTGCCGGATGACTTCATACCCACGGACATGCACTGGCTGCTCTTGGGTGGCCGCAGCAGTGGCGGCGGCAAAGGCAGCGACACGCTGCTCATTTGCAGCAACGACGGACGCTTCATTATATTGAACAAGAGTGCGCGGGTCGAGCGCAGCATTTCCGCCCACACGGCGGCAATTAGTTCGGGTCGCTGGAGTCCCGACGGCGCTGGCCTCTTGACCGCCGCAGAGGACGGTGTCATCAAGATCTGGTCGCGATCGGGCATGCTGCGCTCCACGGTCATACAGAGCGACGAGGCGATCCGCTGCGCCCGCTGGGCGCCCAGCTCAACGGCAATTGCCTTCAGCCAGGGTGGCCACATTTCCATCAAGCCGCTGGCAGCCAACAGCAAACTGATAAGGGTGAGTGCTCGAGGGTGGCCTAATGGAAGCTCATTCAGCAGTGAAATAGAATTTGTTGCTTTGCTTATCCATTTCAGTGGCGAGCCCATGACGGTCTAGTGCTCTCGCTGAGCTGGTCCGGCCAATCGAATATTATTGCCTCCGGCGGAGAGGACTTTCGCTTTAAGATTTGGGACGCACAGGGCGCCAGTCTGTACACGAGTGCGGCCGAGGAGTATGCCATAACGAGCGTGGCCTTCAATCCGGAGAAGGACTTTCTGCTGGTGGGCACCTTCAACATGCTCAAGCTCTGCCACAGCACGGGCGTAAGTGCCACGCCCAGCTAAGTCTGTGGAAGCAGCTATCTGAACTGTCTGTGTCTTCTAGTGGTCCTACAGCAGTGCTCGCTTCACAGCGCCGAGCGTGGGCTCGTTTTACACACTGTCCTGGTCGGCGGACGGCACTCAGGTGGCCTGCGGCACCGCCACTGGGCAGCTGATTGTCGGCTACGCCGTGGAGCAGCAGCTCATCTCGCGCAACTTGAAGGCAACGAGCACGGGCCGGAAGTGCATTGCCCTGCAGGACATCGCCAATGGCACCAACGACGTGCTGGAGTTTCCGCAGCGCGTCATCAACTTCGCCCTCGGCTACGGTCACCTGGTGGTGGCCACCACCCATCAGCTGCACATCTACAACGAGAAGTACATCAACACCCCAATCATCATCGATGGCCGTAACGATGTGCGCGTCATTGAAGTGGGCAAAAAGTGAGCTCAAGTTGAACTGCAGTTGGCATCCACTGAGTTTGCCTCCCTCTCTTCAGGTACTTCATGGTGCTGGATGCCGCCTCCATTTGGGTTTACACCTACACGGGTCGGCTGCACCTCAATCCCCGCTATCCGGGCTCGCAGGCGCAGCTGCCGCTGCTCAACTGGCGCTCCATCTCACTGGGCCTCGACGTGCTGGCCATACGAGACAACTCGGAGACTTCGCTACTGCATCTCTTCGACCTGATCCCGGGCGCCTCGCGGCAATACGAACCGCAGTCCCTGAGAGCCAAGCAGCAGCTGGCGGAGATTGCCGCCTGCCGGGCCGGCAGTCCGGATGATCAGTTCATCGCCTTCATCGATACCAACCGAGAGCTCTACATCAGCGAGACACGAAACATTAACGGCAGCTCCTCAAATGATCGCGTGGCCAATGGCTCCGACGAGATCTACAAGATCGGCACCCAGTTGACGGCCATCAAGTGGGCCAGCGAAACGAACATCTTAGTGGGCGTGCACGACTCCTGCTACAGCATCTGGTACTGTCCCGGCGAGGGCTCTGCCGACCCCACCATCATTGCCCTCACCACCATAACACTGGACACAGCGTACGTTCACGATCTTTGGATTTTCTCCGATCTGAGAGAGGAGCTCTTAACTTCTCCCTCTTTTCAGTGAGTTTGGCAAGCACGTGGCCATCGATAGCTTCGAGGACGCCGTGATTACCTTTCGCTGCGCTGGCGCTCTGCTGCCCGTCAACGTCAACATCTACTGCGAGGTCTTGCATCGCGCGCTGCAGGAGGGGCAGTGGCAGCAGGCGCTGAGGATCTGTCGGCTGGCGCAGCATACGAGTCTGTGGGCCACTCTCGCTGCTGTGGCCACCCGGAAGCACCAGCTGCAGCTCAGCGAGGAGGCCTACTCGGCAGCCCTGCAGATCGACAAAGTCAGCTACCTGCAGCACCTGAAGACCCTGTCGCCATCGAGTGCTGAGCAAATGGCCGAGAACTCGCTGATGCTTGGCCGGATGCTCGAGGCGGAGACCATACTGCTGCACAATCGCAAATACGAGCAGGCCGTGGCGCTAGCCCTGCGCATGCACAGCTGGAGACGTGCCCTGGAAATAGCACTGAAGCATCAGGCAGAGCAGCCCGACCTGGAGCTCGTGCAGCGCGTGCTGCTGGAGCGACAGCGCTATCTGAAAGCCTTGCAGCGGGCGGAGTGGGATGCGCTGTATCTCAGTCAGTCGAAGGACGATAATGTCAGTGAATAAAGAAATTGCTTATGATTATTTAAGACACAGATTTGATAACTTAGAATGGATAAAGGCTCATTGAGCAATGCAAGAAATAGAAATCCAATTTTAAAGATCTCTTTGCATTAATTGAATTCCTTTCTCAGCAGAGTATTGCTTATTATATTTAACAATTACGAATATCAACAAATTTTCCATTTTGAGTTGATTTGATATATACAAGATTTGAATATCCATTGGAATCGCAGCAGTTCAATAAGCTGCTCTAACCATAGGCTTATCCTCGATGGCATTTATTATATTCTGCGCTGCCAGCAGGCCCATTTCGATGGTCGTCTTCATGGTCTGCGTGCCCAGGTGGGGCAGAACCACTGCAAGAGAAACGCACTTAACAAAGATATCACATGGATCAACTGCAGTTAAAACTTACCACTATTGGGCAGCTTCAGAATGGGACTATCCGCCGGCAAGGGCTCCGGCGTGGTTACGTCCAGACCCGCAGCAAAAATTTGTTCCGTTCTCAAAGCCTGATGCAAGTCAGCCTGATTGACCAGACCTGCAATAAATTATACATAAATCAAATTTAAATATATATTTATATTTATATATATCGTATATATATATATTATATATATCATATATAGTCAACACTCACCGCCTCTGGCCACATTGACAAACACTGCGCTGGGTTTCATTTGCTCAAAGGCCTTTGCATTGAACTTCTCGCGTGTTTCGCTGGTTAGTGGTGCAGCAACCACCAGGAAATCGCTTTCCTTTAACAGACGCTCGAAGGGCACATGCTCCGCCTTGTAGTCGACATCGTTTGCCTTGCGTGTGCGCGTCGTATAGAGTATCTTGGCCACATCCCAGGACTGCAAGCGTTTGGCGATGGCCTGGCTAATGCCGCCAAAGCCAAAGAAACCAATAACCGAATCGCGTATCTCCACGCCCATGCGCCACTCAATTTGCTCCGTTTGCCACTGAGAGCTGTGAGAAAGGGAGCTCAATTAATTAAATTAATCTATATAAATTTATATCAGATATATATCAGATATATCTATCTACGTAACGTCTCATTCCGATCTCTATTTAAAAACTTTAGCTCAAGTTGGCAGACCGCGAAGAGCTTTCGAAAGCTCTCTGCGCAAAGCTTTCTGTAAACAGCTGCTACTCACGTCTCGATGTCTGTGCGACCCGCGTGAAAATGCCGACCGGCTGCAATCATGAGGCCAATGGCCAGATCCGCCACAGAGTTCTTCACCACGCCCGGCGTATGCCCCAACGGAATCTGGCGGCGCTTGAACTCCTCCACGTCCGCAAAGTCAATGCCCGAGGACATGGTGCTAACGGCCCGCAGCTGCGGTCCCGCTGCATCCAAAATCGCCGCGTTCAGCGGCTGATAGTGTGCCCAGAAGATGGCATCGACGCCGCCCACCTTCTCCAGTATCTCATCCCGACTGGGCGGCACACTGTTGCAGATGATTGTCTCGGCGCCGCGTGAGCGGAGCAGCTGCAGCGCCGCCGCCGGCACCTGTGGATGCGAGACGAGCACCTTGAACGCTCGCGAAACGCTCATCGTCAACCGAATCGCTCGCAATTTAGCAAAAAACTAATTCAAGGCGAGCCCAACTAAAGCGTAAACAATGCTTGAGCTTTTTTGGCACTCAAGCTCTCAGTGACTCTGTCTCTCCTCCTATACCTCTCTCTCTCTCTCTCTCTCTATCTCATTCCTGCTCTGACCGAACGAAACGCTCGAAATTCAGCCAAAGACTAATGCAAAAGCTTTCAAGCTCTCGCCTTCCTCTTTGTCTCTTACGCTCTCCTCTACTCTCTTGACTCTTGCTCTTATTACAATTGCTGTCTATCAGTTATATAGATTTCTATCTCTCTGATTCTTTCCTCTTATCTTACTCCAGCTCTCCTACTGCTATTTAGCTTCCTGTATCTGATTAGCGCTGACATATAGTTCGTATAGGCAAGCAACTAAAGTCTTGACTACGGAAATACACTACGCTACACATCGTTCTAACATTTACTTCGGATTCCGAATCCATAAATTCCAGATAAAAACAGATGCCAGCTGTATGACATATACATATACCATTCATAGTATAGTTCTAGATACTACGTTTCCCCGTGAAATGTTATGTTTATCTTTGCTGTAGATTAATGTCACTAACAGTAAACTATACTCAATATACACTGAATAGAAACCAACTTCAACTTCAACCATATTGTGAAGTTTGATATATGAAATACAAATAAATATAGAAATTTATAAAGCTCAGAAATTAAATACTTTTTGTTCTACAAATATATAAACTTGGCTAAGGTAGATTATCGATCAAGTTATACATACATCACTGACTAGATTAATGCCCTGCCAGCTACAATATTTCTTTGGTCAGTTTCAAAGCGGAAGATGATCAATACTTATAGATGAGCCTTGATTATAATATCAGTACATAGTTATTGAAAGATCATACTTGATTGAAAATCTTTGGATTGTAAATTTACAACTTTTAAAATAACTTTTAGTTTTTATATATATTTTTATATATTATTTTAGTTCATAATTTTTCACACAATTGTTTGCCAAGAATTTGCATGGCAATAATCTTTGTAGACTCTCAAGGTTTTCCATAGTTTTCCCACAGTTTTCCTAGTAAGCTGGCGAGAGCATGCGCTCACCGGCCAAGCCGCGGAGCACATTGTGCGCGGCAATGGTGGCCATGTCGGAGCGCGTGCGGTTGGTGGCGGATCCAATGTGGGGCAAAACAACTGAAAGAGAAGTGAAGTGGTTGACCGTGAGTTGCATAGAAAAACGTATACAGAGACTAAAAGTTACGTATCAATGCAGCAATTAAAATATTACAATAATTAAAGATCTATGAAATCTATAAAAAAGAAAAGTGTGAATAATCCTGGACATGCACGAAGATCGAGCAGTGCCACCATGGGCCAAATTCTGATTTACCCAGTGTTAGTTAGGTATGTATGTATATGGCTAAAATATCTTGACATTCTTCATAGCTGACGGGCTGATAAGATATGTTGTCTTGCATTGACTTGTACTTATCATCTATCTATCTACATGACCTATATCCGTCCATAAATAATATCTCAAGCTGACTCTCTTGACATTCAAGCTTTACACCACCCATGAAAAATTATAAACATCTCATTTTGGCTGCTCCAAGTGACAAAGCAAACAAGAAACTTTTATAAAGATAAGCCGAAATTGTTTAGAGGTGACCTAAAAAGAACCTTGGCCATCAAATTATAGAGTAAAATAACAATAACAAAACTCTCTAGAGAACCAAAATATGAATGCTACAAACATGTATATGCTGATAAGAGTTGAGCAAGCGATAATGAAGCTAACTTGAAAGGTGTATAAAAGGCATATATATATATGATCTAGTATATAGTATATATATATTCACTTACTGAGATTGTCGAGTGTCAGCAGCTTGCTGGTGTGCGGCAGTGGTTCGGGATCGAAGACATCGAGGCCGGCGGCGAAGATGCGGTTCGACTTGAGCGCATCGTACAGATCATCCTGATTGACGATCTCTGCGTATAACAAAATATATATATAGATATATGGTATTACTATTGATTCAAGCCCCACTTACTGCCACGTGCAATATTGACCAGGACGGCCGTCTTCTGCATCTTGTTGAAGGCGCTGGCATTGAAGACGCCCTGAGTTTCGGCTGTCAGCGGTGCGGCGATGACCACGAAGTCGCTCTTGGCCAGCAGCTCATCGAAGTCGACCTTCTTGGCATTGAGCTCCTTTTCGATCTCCCTGTCGATGCGACGCCGTGTGGTGTAGAGCACCTGGTCGATGTCGAAGCCACTCAGGCGCTTGGCAATGGCCTGGCCGATGCCGCCAAAGCCGTAGAAACCAACCACCGAGTCGCGCACATCCTGGCCCAGCATCCAGTTCAGGTGATAGTTCTCCCACTGGTTGCTAACATGAGACAGATGCAGTTCAGGATTATGGGATTAGGGCATATCCAAAAGCTAACTCACTTCTCGATCTTCTTGCGTCCCTCGTTGAAGCGGCGACCTGCTGCTATGAGCAGACCCACCGCCAGATCCGCCACAGCGTTGTCCAGCACTGTGGGCGTGTGGCCTAGCGGTATCTTGCGACGCTTGACCTCCGCCAGATCGACATAGTCAATGCCGGCGGACATGGTCGAAATGGACTTCAGCTGGGGTCCGGCTGCATCCAAGGCCTCGGCATTGAGTGCTTCGTGTCCGCCCCACAGAATGCCATCGACTCCTCGGATCTTCTGCAGCAGCTCGGAGCGCTTGGGCGGCAGACTCTCCACGCGCACCAGCTCGCAGTTCTCCTGGAGCAGTTCAATGCCCGCCTGCGGCACCTCTGGATGCGTGATCAACACTTTGAATGGCTTTGTGGACATTGTCTTGTTCTTGCCTCTGCGCAGAAGAGAAGCATCACAGGGCGTTAGCGTGAGGGCGACAACAAAGGCCAGCAAGGCCAACACTTTACATATCGAAGCCATACTGCTCGAAGCGAGGTTTGGCCAGCAACTGAGCTGAGCCGCCTACCCACCCCGAGTTAAGTAGCGACTGCCTCGTGGAAAGCAGCCTCGGCCCCTGGAAGCCGCAGCGCGATAAACCTATGAACCTGTTTAGCATTCTAACCGAGCTCAGGCTTGATCTGTATGTATGTGTGTGAGTGACGCTGTGCGGCTCTTTAGCGTCTACAACAAATACCGGTTTCCAGGAGAGCGAGAGAGAGACAGAGAGAGAGACAGAGAGCTTGGCCAGAGAACAGGAAATTTCGACATTCAAATTGGAATTGCTGAGCAGCAGGAACTGATCGATCACGTGTGCAGGAAATTTTCTCTACTTGGAATCAAGGTTATTAAAAGTTAATGCTAAGAGATAACTAAGAGAGAGCTATGGAGTCGTACTGTGTTATTGATATCTTATCACCAAGGAAAGGAGCTTTAAGTGATCAACTAATATTAACAATTTTATTTAGATATGTTATATATAATTGTACATATTTTAATATAAGCTTGTATATAGATTCATAGTTCATTTTATAGGAAATTAGTTAAATTATAATTATAAAAATACATAAATAAAAAATCATACAAATATTGCATAAATAGAAATAAAAATATCTTTTTCAATTTAAAACGTATATTATATATTTTTTAATATTTTTATTTTATTTACTATTGCATTTTAAATATTTTTATCTTTAAGAAAGGAATATTATTTATTTTATATCAATTATATGTACAAAAATAATTATTTTTTAATATTTATATATTTCAATTACTTTGTATTTCACAATTTTTACACATTTTTTGTATCAGAACAAAAAACAAAACAATTAAAAACATTGAAAATGACAAAAGAACGAATGAAAACAACAGTTTCGCTCTCTTCTCTCTCTCTCTCTCTCTCTCTCTCTCTCTCTTTAGTGGTGGATCGCTAAGAGCACATATCATTAACAGCTAACACGAAACTAAGCAAAGCAATTTAATTAAAACACACAAAAATAAAAAAGAACTGAACTGTTGCTTGCTGTGTTTCCAACTGAAATGTCGATGAATCGTGTGGCGAAGCTAATGAGGGGTTTGCTGAAAGCTGTTGAGTGCTCTTCACTCTCGCTCACGTTCTCACTCTTCCCCTCGCTCTCACTCTCTCTGTGGCTCTCTCTCTCTCTCTCTCTCACTCTCTCTTATTTCACTTACCCACTATCACTGGCTATTGGAAAAGTTAACAGCTGAACGCTCGCCGGCCGACTGAATGGAATCACAATCATGAGCTGACTTTTTATACAGTTACTAACTTTGGCGCAAAAGTATTAATTGCTGATAAACGATTTTTGGTTAGTTTTTTTTTTTTTTTGGTCGGTGAGCAATCGCTGACTAAAAATGGCTAATGATTAAGTTGTATTGGCAGGCAATTCGAACTCTTTGATTATCTTTTCGGCGATCGGCTAAGACAACAGCACTTCACTGCCAGGCCGCACTCGCCCTGCCCTCAACGTTCTCCTCTCTCCCTCTCTCTTTCTCTCTCTCTCTCTCTCTCTCTCCTTTGGTTCAGTCAGGCAATGCAATGCATTTTGTTGCTCTTTCGCTTATCTCGCTTCTTATCGGAATGGACAGTCGGCGTTCTTGCTGTCTCTTTCGCACTGTGCGAGATTGAGTGAACTCTTTGGCTGGCCAGCTGCTTGAACGAGCTGCGCGCCTGCTCAAAATACCAGTTGGGGATTTTTCCCATGTCACTTGTGGCGCTCGCTTGCTAGGCAATTTCCAATTGGAATGGGACAACTATCCCCAGCTTTTAACGGAGTCGAGTCGAGTCGCGTTGCTATTGGAACGCCAGGTTGTGAAACCTACTCAGACAGCCAACTAACCGGCAACACCACCACAGCCACAACCACAACCACAACCACCAACACCACAGTGACCTAGCTTTTTTTGTGAGCGGATCTGCTCAAATTTTGTCCGCATAGAAGCAGGCGCACAGAGCTACGTAGCAGCTCTCCAACGCGCACGCCGCGCACTCTCCAAGCCCATCTCTCTCTCTCTCTCTATGTGAAAGCAGCAAAGAAACAGCAGATGGCGTCGGCGTTGGCGTTCGCTTGCCCTCTGCCCCGCCTCGGCCGCAGCTTGCGTTGTGTTGGCGTTGGTGGTTGTCGTTGTTTTTTGCAACGCTTCTTCTGCGTTTCTGCAGGGCTCAGCCTAAATGCACATAATTATACCCTGCATATTTAGCATGCAACAGGGTAGTCTGAACTTGAAACTCATTTATTTTTGTACATATTTATAGAAAAAATCTTTTTTTATTAGAAAAACAGAAATTTTATTCAATATACTTTTAGGCTGAACAACAATTTTTAAATATATTTAATTTTTTTTTAAAATTAAATATTAAAAATTAAAAAAATAAATTGAATTTTACTAGAAAAAGAAATAAATATATTTAATTCAGTTTTTTAAATTTAAAGCCAACTTCAATTATATATTTATATATAATATTAATGAATATTATATATAAATAATATTAATGAATATTATATATAAATAATATTAATGAATATTATATAAATATATAATTGAAGTTGGTTTTAAATTTTTAAAATTGAATTAAATATATTTATTTCTATATATATTTTCTGATTATAAAAACAAATGTAAATAGAATTGTAATGGACAAATAAATAAATATATTTACTTTAATTTAATTTAAATAATATAAAATTTAAAAAATATATAAAAGTTAGCTTGAATTAGTATGGAATATTTTTGTATTTAACAAATAAAATAAAATTCTACTGACAAATAATAAATATATAAAATTTAATTTAATCTTTTCACTCTTGACAATATATAATAATCTATTGTGAGTCTCTTTATATCACACTCACACGCCCTTGCCCGCATGTAGAGGATAACTGAATGTCACTCATTCGATTCAAGCTTTCGCTGCAATTATGTTTATGACGCACAGATTTAGACTGGGCGACTGGGACTGGGAGGAGAGACTGAGAAGGTCGCTGAGCGTGTTGGAGAGTTTCCAGTCGCGACTGCACTTTGCCTAATTGCGCAGAGGTTATTGGCCCAGAGTTGCCAGAGTTTGGCCCCAAAGTGCGAGGGTGGCTCGAGGTGGGCGCCAAACGTCGCATCGTCTCGCGCGCGCTCGCTATTCGTGTGGCTGCGTCGCTGCTGCTGTTGCTGCTGTTGTGGCTGCTTGCGCTTTGTTCTTTTGTTTTGTGGTGATTTTCTTTTGTGGCGGCGACGGCGGCGGCGGCTCTCGCTCCAGCTCCGTTGGCGTCTGCTGGCTTTTATGCTTTCCTGTTACCAAAACACGATGCGTCATTTTGACTGACGTAACCGGGAGACAGCTGTCTATCAGATGCGACCGTCGTGCCGTCGACGACGCTGCTTGTCGTTTACCGTTACGCCCGCAGCCGATGGCAATGCCAGCGCTCGCTGCGGTTAGCCGAACAAGTGCACAGCAATCAACAGATAGCAGAAGCCGCCACTCGACATAAAAGATGAGCAAAGCACACACACACACACACATAGACACGAGCACAGTTACTCGCGCCATCGTAAAGTTACAGTTATAGACGACGGCGAAAAGCTCGCTGATTAAGTGACATGGCAACCCCCGCCCGTTGGGCCACCTTTTCGCAATCGTTTGATCACGTCGCTGGCCAAGGACAGTGGCAGCCGTAGGTGGGTCGGGCGATGGCAGCATCCAGCAGCCGCCGCAGCATTCTGCTAGCTTCATAACCAGCTACAGCGCCATCGAAATCAAAAATGGTGGCCAAGCTGCAAGCTACAAAGCTGCAAAAGCAGCGCCGCCCGACGCCCGACACCCGACGCCCGACGCCCGACGCCCTGCGCAGGCGCCAAAAGACGAAGCGGCGCCTAGAGCCGCCGCAAATGGGCCACTGCCAAGAAAACGGTTAATTTTTATGTGTGTTGCGAAAGGTCGGCCGGTCGGTCGGTCGCCTAAGCAAAGCACGAAAAAAATGTGACGCGCAGCATTGAGGCAGGTCCCTCTACGCGATACGAGCGAACAGGCGCGCACGCAGCAGCAGCAAGCGACGACGCGACGCTCGGCCAGCTGAGCTGAGCAAGCAAAAGCTATTTCATGTCTGTGTGTGTGTGTGTGCGTGTGTGTGAGCGGAGACGTTGGCAACGCAAGCGGGCGCCTACGTCACAGCAGCACATGAGCAGACAACAGCAAACGCAGCGAGCGTGCGAGCGAGCGAGAGAGAGCGAGTGTGTGAGAGCGGGAGCGTGAGAGGGAGGGCACGCTTATTTGTGTGTGCTTGCTGAGAGAGTGAGCGAATGGGAGAGTGAGAGAGCGTGGGAGTATATGGCAATGTTTTAATTGAGAGTGTGTGTGCGCGTGTGTGTGTGTGTGTGTGTGTGTGCGTGTGTGTGTGTGTGTGTGTGTGTGTGTGTGTGTGTGTGTGTGCGTGTGTAAATGCTTATGTGCACTTTGTTTGTCTTTGCCTTTGCTGAAACTGTGCTTAAATTACCGTTGCACGTTGTTAGCATTAACTGACAGCAGGCACAAGTCGTAATTTACATGTCTCTCCACTCGTACAGTTAGCTTTTGTTCGCCACTCAATGAGCGAAGCAGAGAGAGAGAGAGAGAGAGAGAGGGGGGGGGGCATAATATGCCGTCTGAGTAGGACACAAATTATCTTTGTAGAGCTAAGCACAGGGTGTCTCTGGTGCTTCGCACTCGACTCTTTCTTTTGATTTTAATTTATTCACAAACAATTTGCAGGAGCGAAGGTGTCGCCAGCTCAATTCCGGATCTGATACATATTTGCGACGCGTGCTGTCGCTGGCGCTGGCGTAGGCGCTGGCGCAATCGGTCCGCTCGCTTCGGGCCCGGCTGCACCTGCAATACCTGTCGCACTGGCCGCCACGGCTACAACGCGATACGGATAGGCGCGCGATCGGTCCGCTGGTTGCAACTGGCGCGCCGACACCTCCTCCGCCCTCTCCAGCATGGGCTCGAAGAGATGATGGAACAGATTATACGGCTGGCTGCTTACATTCCGGTTGGGCGAGGAGGGTCGCTCCGGCAACAAGGGCTGCGGCTGCAGCACGGGATACAGTCGTATGAATATCGCTTGGACTACTCCCTACTCAAGCATGCCTACCTGCAGCAGCGTGGTGTACATCTGATCGGCATAGTTGAGCAGCATCCGAAGGCCCTGGAAGCCCTCCTCCCGCTCGGGATGCTGGCGCAGCTCCTGGGCAGCCGCGTTGGTCATTCGCGTGAGGATCTGGACCACCGTCGAGAGACTACTCACCAAACGCATTACATCGTTGTTCACATCCACGGCCTGCGGCAGCATGAACCAGTCGGGCGCATTCCCAGCGGTGCTGGTGTTGCTGCTGGCCCTAGCACCACCGCCAGCACCGCCACTATTATGACTGCTTGACTGACTAACAGCGCTACTCACACTGCTGCTGGAGCTGGTGGTGGTGCTTGCACTTGTGAGCCGCGCCTGACGTGGCTCCACAATCACAATGGCTGTGTGGGGCGCCTAATGGCAATTAGGCTAGGCAAGATCTCAACTCGAACTCTTACTGGAGTTACCTGCTCGTTATCATCGTTGTCGTCATCGTCGCCAGCTTCCCCGCAATCGGGCATGGACCAGTCCCCTATGGCCTCGGGTGCCAACGCTTCGGCACCGCTGCCGCCCTGCTTGCCGCACCACATAAATGGAAATTGATTTTCAAATACTTTAGATTTTAAACACGGTCTATACATCGCACGTTTGTCAGGAACTAGCTTGTAATGCCCGTAAACCCAATCAAACTGAACGCAAGGCCGACTACGGTCGAACTACGGTTGGGTATATTAGATTCAGAACTTTGAAAGCTGCGCACCTCAGAAATTGATTGAATTGATATCCCGATTGAATTCGTATAGAGCTAGAGAACATCTTAAACAACTCAAATTAAAGTCCCCAGCTTAGGTATTCCCTGGAATTTTAAAGGGATCCTAAAGGGCGAATCGAAAAAAGATACAAGCTTAATAAAAATAAAGATAAATATAGAGATAGTTTGCTAGATTTATAGAACTCTAAATGATTGAGTTATTTAAGTAGGTAGTTAGCGAACTGTCGGCATAGTTCCTAGTCCTTGCCAGCCAGCATTAGTTCCATTACGATATACAGCTCACAAAAGCTCCATTTGTCGTCAAGTTCTTAGTAGCTAGCGTTCATCAGTCAGTCATAATGTAGTTCATTAGAATTCCATTAGACCTAGTCGGCTCTACTTCCAAAATCCACAACACATATAGTATACAAACTCAGACAGGAAGAAACATCGACACAAAATACAATTCAAACTACTCCAACTTTATAAAAATTAAAAATCCAAGGAACACACTTACAGAACAGAAGAAAACGCAATGAACAAATATAGGAAGTTGATTAATCAGTACGAGGAGAAGAGATGGGAAATGTTCGAGAAGCTGAAGGATGAATTTCCGCTGCCAGAGGCGCCACCCGATCAATGTCGCGACGCATTCATTAAGCAGCTAATGGCGCCCTTTGACGTGCAGCTGCCGACAATCCCGAATATGTCAGATCATGATATATTGAATTCCAGAAAGCAGAACACATTTGCAGTCGGCTTCAATAACGCGGAGGAAAAGCTCGTGACCGACTATGTGAAGTACGCAAGGGTCACGGCCTTTCCTACCAGATCCTTCAAATCGATATTAGAGGACACCAGAGGCACTGTGGTCGACATCAACAAGTTGCTGAGGGACCGCTATGACAGCATAGCCACAGCGATTGGCTTCGTTGCCGTGCTCTTTCTGCTGTCGGACGTCAAGTATCGGATGAACGTGCTGCGGGATATGTGGCGCCACAAGACGACTGTGGATCGAAATCTCCGCATGTTCAGCTGGTCCATTCAGGACTATCTCATGCGCTTCAGCCGACGCAACGAGAACTATTTGGATAACGTCGAATTGACGCTGAAGGGCGAAATGGATTGCTTCAAGTTTCGCGAGGATCTGAAGGAGATCATACGACTCGTCGATGCTCTCAACGACGACTTTAAAGGCAAAGCCGACATCTGCGAGGAGTCCTTGTTGGTCATACGGTAGAGCACACCTGCAACAGTTAGTTAAATAAAACCCGACAAGTCTTACCTATTGCAGAGATGCCGAGGTGGATATCATGGAGCTGGTGACCAACACAAGGAAGGAGGCTGAGGATCTGCAAGCACAGCTGACTAAGACCATTCAGAAGACGCCTCGTTCAGCCGATCCGGGCGGCTACAGGCACAAGGCACTCAATGCGAAAATCAACCACATGGATTGTAAGGACAGATCATAATTATATATTGTAGATACACATAATCGTAAATAATGCAACTCTTCAGTCACGGTGCCTATTGAGGCGCGCTACCGCATCAAATGGGCGCAGACGACTATGGAGCAGGCCCTCATGCATGAAGAACTTAAAATTAAGGTACTTATCATTAACATACCCGAATGTCTTAGCCACTTATGCTCGTTTGCATTCCGAAGGCCATTGAGGACGAGGTGAACTTTTACAACAATCGTTCCAAGGAATTCACCTACTTCAGGGATCTGTGCTATCTGGCCTACGACCTGGAGCTAGCGGACTATAAGAGGCGTATCGAGGAAACGGAGTCTGCTTATGAGACCAGCATGGAGCTAGTCGACAATGAGATCAAGGCCACACGCAACAAGCTATCAAAGGCCGTAGACGACTTGAAATTCTACCGGGCGCAGATACCCATATTTCATCAAAAAATTGCCGATGTTCACGAGATATTTGCCAAAATAGAGGAGGCAAACAGGCCACCGGTAAGTGCTGTAGAGCTGACTAAATTGAAATATATATTCTAATCCAATATATAATTGATATTTCTAGGTGGTTGAGGAACCGGTCGTTGTTGACAAAAAGAAGGGCGGCAAGAAAGGCGCAAAGAAATATTAGGGAATACAAAACAATGAAAAGAAAGAAAACTTTGCTTAACTTTTAGCTACAATAAAATTTATTAATACCAGAAAACTAAATTTGTGTATATAGATATATTATTTATATATTTTATGTATATAGATATATATATATATATATTTATGATGTATACATAGCTTTATTATTTGTTGTTTCCTTTTCTTAGACTTTTCTGTGCAACTGCAACAAGTCGCTCGACATAAAATAGTTCATATACATATACACACTATATAAGTTGGTTTAACTCTCGAAACATTCGGTTGGCTTAGTTGCTAGAATCTATCTTCGACTGCCCCTGCTTTTATCATATATCGCAAACCTATGACTATATCTAAACATACAACTTCTAGACACACGCATTCAGCCAATTTGTTGGGGTTTCTCATTTTGGAAGAAGAAATATTTTTGTTTGTTATAATAACTAAAACTTTATACATTTTTCGTTTTTCTCTTTTTTGTTTTCTTATACACACAGATCAGAAATCATAATCGTTAACTTAATCGTAATCGTAATCGTAATAAACTATCGTCATTTAACATAGAACAAAAGAAGCACTAGACATTCGTAATCTTATGGCTTACGGACTAACAACTAATAATATCAATATCAATGAAATGAAATGAAACTAAATTTACGTTCTTCGAGATATAAACAAAGCATAAAGTTTAACGCTAATTAGATGGGTTAACACACACATAAAACGTTGAGTTAATTAAACAGAAATTTGGTTGGCTCACAACTAAGATTAGCTCTTCAGAAGATTACAGAATTTTCTCATTTATTTTAATAATTTTTTTGTTTTGTTTTTCAGCTTTTTCTTCTAATTGGGCGCGTGCGCCGTACGCAGCTTGGCGCGCACATTTAAATACTCGGGATTGACATATTGACGCTCCTCAGCGTCCTCGGCATCCTGTTTCTGTGCCGCCGCGCCATGCTTCTGGGCGCGCTCCATGATCACACGTCCCAGCTCGCCCTTAAGTCCAGCCAGCTCCGTTTCGGGCGAGTGTTGCTCGATGGCCGCTGCATGCCGTTCCTTTTGCTTCTCATATGCACGTTGGAGTTCTGTCTTCTGATTGAGCACGTTCTTGCCACTGCGAGATAGAGAGAGAGAGATTAGTTAAATAATTCAAATTTACTTTTCATGGGCTACTCACATGCGCGCATTGAACTTGAGCTCGCGGTGGAGCTCCTTGCGATCGGTGTTCTCCATGCAGGGATTGATCAGCTTCTTTGGCAATATGAGGCCCTCAGCATCCGTTTGGACGCCCGTGGGCGTCGCTGGCGGCGAGGTGGACATGGACATCATCGTGTCAAGCGACTGCTCGGCCAAGCTGTGCCTACGCGTCGAGGTATCTGTGTAATGACAAAGAGAATGCCGATCAATATAGGAAACAAAGACATGCTGAACTTTCTATAGTGGCATCCGAATCGCTGCCAGTTACTAAGTTTAATTGGCACTTGGCCTTCGTTCCATAAATCAAACAATGCCCAACAGCAGCGGCAGCACCAGCAGCAGCAAAGATATATGAGCCACAACAGCCACAACAAAAGAGCGGTCGATGTCTTCTTGAGTCGCGTTCGTTTATTAAGGTTAAATATTTCTCTGCATTCATGTCATTGTCAATTTGTTGTTACACTAAAAAATAAAAGACGGCAAGAAGAAGAAGAAGGAGAAGAAGAAGAAGCAGAAAACTGCCTATCTGTTACACAGACAACAACCGCTTTAAGCCAAAAGCCAAAGGCAGAGCCAACCCAGACACAGACGAGTCAATTCTGAAATTCTTTCAGCGCTTTGTTCGCCCCGTCACCATAATAACCCACATTTGGGCGCACATTTCTGGAGCAGCACCAGCACCAGCAAAAAAAGCACCAAAGATATAAAAAATAAAAGACGAGAAGAGAAAAAAACTTTGGTTTTTAGCCAGAACCAGAACTAGATTAATAGCCGTTGATAAGGAACTGAAAGAAATGCCGTTGAGTCGAGTCGAGTCGAGCGAACGCGCTTTGTGAAAGTCGTTAAAATTTATGTTCTCGAAAACGTTTCACAAAATAAATTATAGTTAAAAGCGTGAAATCAATTCGGAAACTATTTTGAATCATAATGCACATGGCATATGGGCGAATTTTCGTGCTCGCTCAAAAATATGCAAATGCGTAAGAAAGGAAATGGCAAAGGGGGAGCCCAAGTGAATATATAAATGCCATATATACCATAGCACACCACAGACCATATATATGTCTAGCAGAGTGTTGCATACCAAATTTAATGGCTTCAGGCTATTAAATGTCTCTGAGTTCACCGAGCCAGTTGGCATCGGAACAACATAATTATATGGCGGAGGCTGCATAACATCGTTTGGTCTTTAATGGCCAAGTTGACCCAATGTTGAATAATGCAAATATATAATTGTCTATATATGTTATTTAACAAAGAGAAGGTATTTTGAGAAAACGTTAGGTTAAAGCTTTCGACTCACTTTCCTCATACGTAATCTTCTACAATCTCTTAGAAAACTATGAAGAATTTAAAGAATGCTTAGAAAGTCAAACGTAAATAGCAATAATATTCTAGTTATACGCGCAATTATCAAAGCAATAAACAAATCGTAAAACAAGTTCATAAATTCAATTTTTGCTCATCTCAATGCGGAAGTTATATATTGGAGCACAATATGAAATAACTGGGTAAGATTCCAATAGAAGAACCTCAGAAATTATAAACAAGAGCAGGATATATAAATATTCCTAAGCTACAAATATATCTCAAGCAATAAATACTCTACATATATCTATGTATCTCAAGCAATATACTAAACAAATACATGCTTATACATATAACAGATCACATACTCATACATGTAACAGACTAGTCAAATACCAAATATGCTTTGAGTTTTTCAAGGCCATGGCTAAATGAGACCATGGAATAATCGAAAAAGAATACGCAAAGAATGAGTTTAGCTTATCTTATCTTATCATAAAGCTGAATAGCTCTAAAGCAGAGATTTTATTAGAATCATTTTGTATAGATTAAAGATAATTTAATTTATATTTAAACTCAATACATAACATTGATCTATAGCTCACTTTGAAATACAAATTCGAGATTCAATGATATATGAAATATGATCCAAGAAATTCCAATAAAACACTCAGAGCTCTCCATATTGCAGCTCCAAAACAACTCTCTTCAAGTCTAATAAATTACAAACCTAGTTTTCTAATTCTTCCTCCCATAGTTACCCAGTTCAATGGGGCTTTTGTCCGAACTCCAATTCGTTTAGCTTACGAGTCAAATGGAAAACAAAAGACCTTTTGCATCGATAGCTGGGCCGTGTAAGTGAAAATGTCTAGAGTTACTGATCGTTAACCTATATGCATATCACTGCAAGCGTAAAGTTTTCAATTATGCTATGTGTCGCTCTCTGTTGATATGATATATGGCTCGGGCCTAACTGTACTCGAAGTGTCATGCCTAGTTTAACTTGAAGCGCGCTTAGTTCTTTTAACTTTCTTGCATTGCGGGTCATATTATGAAGTAAAGCTCAAAGTTTCCATTGCCCCAAACTTGTTTGCAGACGTGCAGAGAGCGACTAGGAGATACCCTGTATTGTTATTATATATTATAATTAGTTTAATCTGCAAATTATCAGGTTTCTCTGGCCAACCAAGTCTCATTAGTGCTGTTCAAGCATAGATATAGCTTAAGATAAGCATGAAAGCTTCCTTTATATCAGTCCGAATTATCATACCCTATTCAAGCATGATCACTGTATACAGGGTGCTCAAACTTTCATTCCGGACAGCTAAAAGTAATGTCTGTCTGTTGCTTGACAATATTACAAGTTTTCATATGATAAATTAAATATATACACACTCACACACACACACACACACACACACACACACACACACACACACACACACACACACACACACACACACACACACACACACACACACACACACACACACACACACACACACACACACACACACACACACACACACACACACACACACACACACACACACACACACACACACACACACACACACACACACACACACACACACACACACACACACACACACACACACACACACACACACACACACACACACACACACACACTCACAGACGCCCGCACAACAAGAAGCCATTTGTTGGCTGCATTCGTCTGGGTCGATTGTGGGTCGAATCGGACATGGAGGAACTCGATGAAAACAAATTGCATATAATTAGTTTCTGTATGGGACTCGGCGGGCCCTTATAAAGGCTGTTGACTGTTATTTCATTTGACTTAATTTCCCACCAACACACGCACAGCTCATTAGAGGCACAGTTCTCTGTCTAAGGCATGGGGATGGGATGGGGGTTGGGGTTGGCTTGGCTTGGCTTGGCTCTGCGAATTGCGCAAGTGAAAACTTGTTAAACTGCAACGCGTAATCGTAATCGCAATCGCCATCGCCATCGCCATCGTAATCGTAATTGTCGTGCTCGTCCATGTCTGCATGACCAACTTTGGCACAGTGGAAATCGTTTATGGTGACTGCAACGCAGTGCAGCTGCCACATACAGTGGGCCCTCGACATGTCGAACACACTCGCCCATTGTCCAATGCGAATGCAAATGGAAGTCAATCAATCAATCCAGATTTGCATACAATTTCCGATTGGCTCACATTGCCTCCATGTGTTCAAAGACTTTTCATAACTCTGCAGTCGTTGCCAAAAGGTTAAAGGTTACTGCGACCCGTTCATGGCCATTTAAACAGAAACAAGCTACAAAAAATATATAAGCCCATTGTTGAATTAACGCTAATTTGTTGTAATTGTGCGCTGCGACGCTTTTGAAATGATTTTTTGATTGATGGCACACAGAAATTGATGTCAACTCGAACTTTGAGCCGCACAATTGGCTGCTTGCTGTTGACTGCAGCGCGGCCCTTTGTCAATGGCTCCACTGTAGCTTGGCTTGTTAATTAAATTGTTGCTCAATTGAATGAGCAAATAGAAGAAATGGTCTTTGTCTTGTTGAAGGAGGAAATTGAAAGCATTGATATTGTAAAGTATTTATTTTAATGTTTTATGTTAAGTTTAATTAATATATCGATAAGTAGTGTTAAGAAACTCTGTATTCTGATGTCTATCGAGATGCGACTCAGAATCAGCTGATAATGATTCTCTCCCTTCTTCCGCTGGCGCTTTGAGAGAGCAGATGTGTCTACTCAATAGCAGATATAATAATCATAATAAATAAGTATAATCTGCATAAATCGATCCTATTATTAGGCTTACTACAATATTATTCCAAATTTTCATTTGACAATAGTTTAAAATGCAGTTCGGAGACAGAAAACTTATGCCATGAAGTTCCTTTTCAATGTGCTTCGGATGACATTTCCTCAGACAAGCTAAAACTATCAATCTGATCTTTTCTGCAACTTAATATGCCTTCAATATACTTTGTAGTTCATAACTGAGATCAAATTAGTTTTTAGCAAATCTAAGATAAGTGCGCTTTAACAAGCAGCAGCACTTTAGCTGGACAAACCCGACTAGCAAATACCCTGAACTTAGCGAGACAACTGACAGCTGATTCAGTCACATACACACATAAGCTGAGAGTGCATTATATATTTTACAATAACTGCGGCAAACTCTTGTTAATATATTCACAATTTTCGAGGCCAAAAAGCCAATTCAAATCTGAGCTTCAATTCGTTTTCAAATCAAATTTACATAGTCAAATGTGTAAAATATGTAAATTCAGCTTGAATAGCAACTAATTAAGATCAAAGATATTGTTGTCACCTTAGTCAATTGTTTAAAATGGTCAAAAATTAACCTTTTACAATGTTTACGGATCTGCAGTAGAAGCTGAGATATATATAGAGAATATCGAAAAGAGAATTCAAAGAAAAACTATAGCTTTAATGTATCACAAAACTCTTTTAAATGAGTATATGAAATATAACTTGTATTTACAAAATATAAATCAATTTATAATACATGTAAAATATAAGAATATATATATAAATATATCTATAAATTATAAGGACATATCACATATATACATAAACTATAAATACAATAAACTAGAATATTTATATCAAATAAATATTTACTATATTTTGACTCTCAAACAATCTCACTTTTGGCCCTATTGGCCACTGCCTGTTGCTTTGGCCTCAAGCCGCACTCTTCGCACACTCACATGATTCAGTCAAAACTCAGCTGAAACGCCAGCTGAATACATAAATCTTGTTTACACTGCATATCTGCCGAGTTGATCTTATAAAATGCTAAGTTTTCTCTCTCCGCACAAAACACATGGCTTATGGCCAAATATCTTACGCATGCATCGGCAACACGCTTCAAAAGGCATTTGCAAGACATTTCCGATTACTTACGACCACTAACAGATTTCACCAGCTATGTATGTGTGTATGTAGATATGTCTCTTGTCTTTCAGAAGATTCGACTGTTGGCTTTAACTCACTTTCAAAGATGGACATGCGACTCATGATGCTCGTGGAGATATGCGGTGCCGGACGTTGCATATTGAATGTTTTTCTTCTTTTTTTTTTTTGTAAAATTGTTCAAATGTTTTTTTTTAATACTCGAAATACACTAAATTAAAAAGGTACCACTTAAATTTGACTATACTTTTACTAAATTTATATTTATGAGAATAGGAGAGAAAAAAGTTAAAATACACACAGTAAAATTTGTAAATTCGTCAAGAGTTATGTAAATAAAACACACACATCAGAATGAAGGCAAATGTAACTGAGTTTCTTGAGTTGTTCTTCGAACAAATGTCAAACTGATGTAGTTGTTGTTGTTGTTGCTGTTCTAATTGTTGTTGTTGTTGTTGAGATTAAAACACAGTGGCCACTTGCATTTTCACTTGCCCCACGGGTTGATTGGCTTTCGCTTTTGCGGTTGCTTTTGCTTTCAGCTGCTGTTCTTATCAATGCGACTTATGGCTTCGAACTGGCCCGGCCAGCTAGCCGGACTGGGACTGGGACTGGGACTCGTACTCGTACTCGGACTTGACGTGGCAAGCGACTGCAATCGATTACCAGCAGCGGAGGCAGCTACGGACAACTAACGTAATGCGGCTGCGTTTTTGCTATTTTAGGCTTCCTCATTTTGTTGCAACATCAGAGAAAACGAGAGCAAGACAGCGAAGCTCAGAGAGACAGAGAGAGAGGGAGAGAGAGATAGAGCGAAACACCTTAAATGGGTGGCAGAGCTTATGCAATGGCCCGCCAATGGGGCGACAAGTGACCCAAATTTGTGTTGCACGAACAACTGCCACTCACCAGGGGCAACATGCAAAAACGCATCCATTGTTTCATCCTGGCTGCACGCTACGAAAGTGAAAGCTTTTCTGCTCTCACCCCCTCCAAACACACACACACACACACACAAAACAATGCCAACAGCAACCCTTTGCAACAAAAAGCCGAACATCAAATTAAGAGAAATGCAGCAACACATGAACTGCTTGCAGCATACACTGAGCGAATGCGCCGACAGTTTACAGATAATATATTATATAACACAGAATTTGTTTATTATTTTTAATTAAATATTAATTATATAAAGGAGCGAAGACAATTGCCATATAATGTAATAAATAAATAAATAATAATAATAATAATAATAATAAATAAATTAATTAAAATGTAAGTTTTAAAATAAATGTTTAAGGCAAATGTATTTTTTGTTTACTTCTTAGACAGACTCAGCTGTAAATCATATAGAAACTTGAGCTGGAGCTCAACTTTAATTAATTAAAACAAATTTTAGAGAAATATATAAGAATATATATAATATAAATATATATATATTAAGTATAATTTTAATAAAAGCAAGTTAATTTATGAAGTAAAATAAGTTAATTTTGTTCAAAGAATACTGAAATAAAGAAATTTGATATATAACGAAATATATGTAATTTAAAATAATTATAAAAAATATATTTAAAAAAATTCTAAAAATTATAAGCTATAAATAAATAATAATATAAAATATATAAATCTTTGGAACCTTTCTTCAAATTGAGTAGAGCATGAGCTGAGACCAGCATGGGATAGACTAAATATATATCTATTTATCATATGAGCGTGAACTGCTTGAAAATTGCCAAAATATAATATAAAATATGTTAAAAGACATTTGAAAGCAAGTGCTAATGGACAGACGGACATGGGTACATAGTAGACTCATTATATTATTGACTCTGCCACGCCTCCTTCTGCCTGTTACACACACTTTCCCTGTATTCATATTCTAAGCGAGATATCAACAGTTCATGTTATGCTCTATTTATACATAAGTATACGTAGTCTACAGCTCAGCCACATTAGGCCCACTCAAGCCAGTAGTCAGCCTCCGCTTTTGTCGAGTGCAGAGGCTCCTCATCTGCAAAATCAGTCCGTGTGGCGCGCATGCATTGTGTTTGCCTTGACCTGTGAAAATGCTGTTGTGGTGGCAGCCGCAGCCACAGCCACAGCAGCTGCTGCTCTATACGTGTACAAGGCCAAAGCTCGGCGGAAGCTGCGTGTGCGATTGGCTCTCTGGATGCCTGCTGAGTGTGTGTGTGTGTGTGTGTGTGTGTGTGTGTGTAGGTGAGGGTGTGCGTGTGCGAAAGTATCTGTTTCAGGAGGGGCAAGCGTAGGAGCAGCCACAAAAGCCTTAAACACCCCCGCATAAATTGGCAGACAACCTGTCTGGGCGGCTGTTCGCCTGGTGCTAATTGGCTCCATGGAGAAAATGGCCGCTGCACGAGCAGCGGAAAACTCACGCACACAAATGCCGAGCAGAGCAGAGAAACAAAACACAAAACACAGCGACCGGGGCGAGACGATGCTGCGTCTAAGACATTCAACTTCTTGTCTTGACTCCGAGAGCCAGACAGCCAACATTTCTCCAGGCGCAAAACTGGAGTTTGAGTTGCTGCAGCAGCCGTTTTCGGGTTTGCGACTGGCGCTGATTTTGGGGGGCAAAGCGAAGCGCGCCATTCAACAACTCTAACTCAAATACTCCGCCTCAAAACAGCAGGCGTTCAGCAAGCGGGCGCAAGCAGACGACGCGCAGGAGCAACAGGAGCCGCAATCGAAAACAGGAGCAGTGACGTCGCCAGCCCGACACTGGGCACAGGAGCAGCGAGCGAGCGAGCGAGCGAGAGAAAAGCTTTCGCAGCTTTTGACATAAGCTTTCGAGCGTAGGGGTCGCGACAGTTAACGTCACGAATCGAACAACCCAAGAGCGCGTCGCCCGCACTGTTGCCATGGCACAGGCCGCCAGCCCCGCCATTTTGGACTTGGCGAAAAACATCAATAAATAGATTTCCCTGATTTTTCAACAGGATAGCAGCAAACGGCAACAACGTGCGAACAATATGTGTCGAGCGAACTCACTCGAGCTTTGTTCTCTGATGTTGCCTGCCTGCCTGCCTGCCCAGAGGTGGCAGCTGCCTCCCTCTTATCAGCCAGCGAACAGCTGCGCGCGCGAGTGGCCATAGCATAGTTATGTCTAGCCCAAAGTTGAACGGGGTGCGTTACACTTGAATATGCGTTAGATACACATACATATATATGTATACATTTATATATATATGTATGTATCTCTATATATGTATATGGCCTTTGAGTGCCTGCAAATATTTGCGCCTGCCGAGAGACACTTCGCGCGCCTTAAAACTGCTCAATAAACATTTTTTCCATTTATTTATTTTGGTTCAAGGCGAAACTTTTGTTTAATCAAAATTAACATAAAAATTTGTGTTTATTTTTGCAAAACTCGCTTAATGTAAGCAAATTCTTAACATTTTTTGAGCCATGTGAATGTTGGCCAATTGCAGTGGGAAATATTTCGAGATATCGAAATATTAGAGGAATATAGTATAAATTTAGTATATTTTATATATATATTTAGCGTGAATTTAAAGCTCAAGATAAGCTACAATTCTGAATGTTGTACAGCTTCTGCTGTCTAAGCAAATATTGAATAATATTCCTTATTAAATACAAAACTGAGAAGTTTGCTGAAAATTCCTACCATATGGCAGTAATTGTAGAGCAATCTGTATGCACTCTTGAGTAAATAGAAATAAGTGAAATAAATAAATAACAGAAATTACGCAAATGTTAAATATTCCAAGAAAAATTGTAAAGAATTTTAAAAATGCTAAAGAAAGCGTAAAATATAATTTTAAAAAATAATTAAATAATAATTCAAAATATATTTTATATATTTTTTAAAGCTATAAAAAAATCTAAAATATTTTATAGCTTAATTTAAATAGTAACAGTTCGCAAAAGACTTGGAATATATGTTTAAGCGCTGGCAAAACAGGATTTGCCTATGATTTGTTCCCTAAATTTAAGAGCAAATTAATAATGAGCAATGTTAGCATATTTATTATATAATTAGCATAATAAACTAATATTACATATATGTCTATCCACAAAATATGCGTCAGCTCTATTGTGAACCCAAATATTGTGAGCAACCCATATGTAAACAAAAGTCTCAAATCTTATGGCTATAAAATTTCATAAATATTTTTCTTTTGATGCCCAAAAAATCTAAAATTTAAAAGAGGAATAAATGAGTTGTCTCTCGTGCCTCTAAAGTCCACACTAAAATATTATAGCACTCGCACTGTAAAAGGCAATCTGTAAGCACAATTTCCCCACTTATTTTCACACTTTCCTTAGTTATGGGAGTTGGTTCTATGTCTTATATATCTAGCTTTAAGTACAGCCCGGACTTATCCGCGGGCCGCGTCATTGTAGGCGCGTGTTAGTCATTGCCATTTAGTGGTATTTGCTATTTGTATTTGTATTTGTCTTCTGTTATAGGTATTGTTATTGTTATTGGCTTGTTTGTCTGCTTGACATTAAACGGGCCGAGCCGACACACGACACACGCGACTTCCCAAAGACCTCGAGCCCTGGGGAGCCGCCCACAAAAAAAAAAAATAATAGCAATACATAGACACACACACAGACATCTATATACACACACCTAGCATGGGTGCGAGTTTATAGTAGATGTTGTCCTTGCCAAGGATCCTTTACCTGCATTGCATAAAAGGTAACGCCGAAAGGGGGGAAAACTATGTCTGCTTAGCTAGAATAGAAACTAAACTTTGTATAGCAACAAAAGTATAGACAACATAAGCCTTGGTGAGTTTCATCACTTTGATTGCTCATATTGATCCATATTGTGTATAAGTATATTTTATATATATGTATATCCAAATTCAAGGTTCTCTGCTTCATTTGCTTTTATTTTTAGCAAAATTTAAATAAAAAAAGAAAAAATACAATGAAATCATTTGAACATCTGGCAGCTTATCTTCGCCTAAGCCAATTATATGGAACGTGATTCATATTATTCAATTTCTACAAGTCAATTCGTCTTTATATTGTGCACGAAAAGGGAAGAGAAGAAAAAAAAAACTGTTGTTTTGTCACAGGTAAAAATAGCTATAATTAAATATCGTGTAAAACAATCAAAGTTGAGTTTTATTTGAACAACTGTTAAACCGATCTATTGTTCAAGAATTTATAAAGGATTTATTGGATTGTTTAAATCATTATATATATTTTACGATAATTTTCTGTAGCTTTTCCTTTCTTTTATAGGGCATTCAATTAGCTACGTTTGTCTGGAAGATCTTCCTGATTTAGTTGCGTTTTTTTTTTTGTTTTAGTTTCAGTTTTTGCTTTCAATTTGAAATTTTAGTGGCGTGTCAGAATTTATTGGCTCGCTCATTTTGTGGCCCATTAGATGGGATGAGTTGGGGAAATGGGGCAGGCGGCGGGGCGGCCGTTTATACGCTCAGCTGACTCACGGCAGTGGTAAATTAGCTGGCTTGATTGTGTGTGTGTGTGTGTCGCCACGGCCGCTGTCACCCAGTGGGAGATGTGCAGCGAATGCAGAAGAAGCTGCAAGCAGCCGCCACAGGAAGTCGCATTCCAAATAGGCATTCACGATTCACAACAATTCACAATGTAAGTCAGCCGTAAAGTGGCTTACTTGGCTTTCACTGCTTGCCACAGGCACTCACACACTCATCCACTCACTCATCCACTCGCTCATCCACTCACTTCATTCATTCATTCAACCGACATCGTTTGTCGTCTCGTTGCAGCAATTTTCAGTTTAATTTGTGACCAGTTTTGAGGTTTTTTCGCCACTTTTGACAAGTGCCACCAAAAAGAAAATAGTCGTAAATAAAACCGGACACAATTTGAGCATTGCGCAATAGCCAGCGACTTTAACTGCCCAAAAACTCACACACACACACACACACACACACACACACACACACACACACACACACACACACATACACACACACACACACACAAATTAAACGAAATATTAAAAAAATAATATTTCGGAACCGACTAGTATTACGTGCCCGCTGACCTTTTCCGCGAATCGTTCGTCTGCTCTGGTCTGGGGTTCCGTTCACAGCCACACGTCGATGGCCGTTCCGCGAACAGATCTAAAAATTCTATGACTTGTTTATACAAAGCAAAGCAAAGCATTAGCCTCCCGGTTCTCGGTTCTCGGTTCCCGGTGCTCGACTCTCGACTCTCGGCTCCCATGTGGCGTTCTTGGCATACCCCATAAACAACCTGAACAACACACAAAGCACAACTAAAAAGGCAGCGCGCATAAACATTTACGATAAACAAATTGCGGCTGACAGCACGTTTTCAACAAAAATAAAAACACAACTAAGCTATGAAATATAATAGCATAGACTAGCAGATACCCTGCATAGATGGAAAGTTCCCAAGTTACTATAAATGAGACTGAATTAGGTCGATTCTAGTCATGCTTGGCTGTCATTTGTTGTTTTTCGTAGTTATCGATATATCGATAATTATCGATATATACATATTAGATCAAAAGACAAACTGAAGAGCTCGAACATTTAGCTAAATACAATAAATATACAAAAATATATATCATATATATATATCATTAATATATATATCATATATATCATCACAAACATGTTCGCGTCACATTTGATTTAGACTTGAGGCATGATTGAGAGAGCCCAAGGAATTCGTAGACTAATATTGTCTCTATAGATAACACTTCGAGTTGTGACCTATTAGAGTTTTCTTATCTACAAACTCAAGCAGGCATATTATGTCTAAGAACTTATCAGATAACATGAGCATTTTATTATAGGATTTGACGTCGCCTGCGATTAGGCATGTTAACAAGTTTAAGTTATTAGAGAATAAGCAATAAGAATAACAGAGAGAAATATGAAAGTTTGCTCAGTGCCTATAGATCGATACGAAGTTCTTTCAATGCTATTCACAAATATGTTAAACAAGCTGCTTTCACTAGAGTTGATATTAAAGAATATTGAATAATATCTATAAATATAGACTCTGTTAGGTATTCATCAGGCATCATTCCACACTCTCTATAGAGTGGGTATATACCCCTTTGCAAGCTTCGCCCATTTTAAAAGTATTTTTCAAGCATTTTAGTAACTTATTCGTTTGCATTTTTTTGCTTTTTTTTGGAACTACTCAGAGTAGAGTTAATTTAAAGAAAATTTCGTAATTCCCCACAGACCCAGGCCAATCAACCGAATAGCCAATTCAGGCACAATTTTTATCGAATGGGGCGAGGGGGGGGGGGTGGGTGGGTAACGAACGAGCAAAGTGCGATTTAACAGACTCGAAAACCACTTTTTTTTCTTGCAGCTTATCAACAGCTGAAAAAAAAACAAATTAGGGAAATCAAAAATTAAAATATATATTTTTTAAATATATTAATATGTACATATATTTTATATAAAAATATAATATATAATGTATAGTATATACTTCAAAGTTACTTCTGAAAATAATCTCCCAGTTTGATAATCTCGTGGATGTCTTTTATCTTGAAGCAAAAAGTATGAAAAGTGTAAACTTAAGGCAAGATAAGGCGCTTCTATAAAGATATTATTGCTGATAGACTAGAATAGAATGAGGAGAGACAGAAAGAGGGAGAGAGAAAGACTCGGATACAGCATTAAGTAATCGGCACTTGGCAACAGATGGAGCTAGAGAAGATATAGTATATATCTGAAATATGATTGAATTGGCTGATGAAATTCTTTCAATGCATTTGCCTAATCAGAGTGCATGCGAGAGCAATTAACTAGCGAATGATAAACTTTATGATCTATAGCTTTATGAACTATAAAAATCAGTTTTATGCTCGCATTCGCGCCATAAATGAGCGCTGAGTGAGTGCCAGGGCCAGGCGCAGCTACTGGCTACTATGCTTGGCTTTAATGACTGAACAATCGGAGGGACTATATGCATATATGGAATATTTCTAGCTAAGTTTACAGCTTGATTTCCTTATAGCAATGGCCATAGCCATTGCCGTTGCATAATGGCCATTAGGCATGTTCGAGAGAGCAATCCCAGACAAGTTAGCTGCCGTTAAGATATTTCACACAGCGGCCTCTTTGAAAGAAATATCTGAAATCATAATGCGTGTAAGTGAGCATTACAACAACAACAACAACAAACGCAACAACAAATGGCCTTCATAAGGCGGCAACGAGTTGAACAAGCGCAACAGCAACAGCCAACAAACATCAAATTGGCCAATCAAAAGCTCAAAAATAAAATAACGTTTGGCTTTTAACAAGAAATGTCCATCAGGTGTGTGTGTGTTAGAGAGAGAGAGAGAGAGAGAGATGCAACATTGCAGACATTTTACATAAACCAAACAAAATTGCAGCACTTAACCAATAACTAAACTCACTGATTGCAACAATTCGGGCAACAAATGTTGTTACCACCAAAATTTTACTACCAATAAAAGTGTAAGAAAAAACAAAACATGAACAAAAGACGCACTTGGCCTTTCACTTTGACCAAACTCATTAAAAGGTTTGCAAAAAACAAAATTAAGGTTTTTAAATGTAATAAAAATATAACAGAAATTAAATAAGGAGTGGAAAGTATACGACTCGTAGATACCCTGTAATACCCCGCAGTGTAGAGTATCTAAAATACTAAATATTTGCTATTTATACAAAAAGTGGTCTAATTTTTAGATATTTTATACCTTTTGAAACATTTTAAGTCAAATAGGTTCATGCGAGTACTTGAAATATTCGAGATTTACTCAAATTACTAAAGTCTGTTATGGATTTTTATGGAAAGTTTTTCATATATTGAAATAAATTTGATATATTTGAAGATTATTATAATTTTTCTATATTTTTGGCATAAAATACTGTTATTTATTTATTTATTTTATTTTTTTTGTATTAAATTTATTTGCTGCTTTGTTGTCAGAGACTCTATAGCGCATTTATAACTTATTTTGGGCAGGTACGCCTGTATGAAACTTTAGTATAAAATATTTACAGATTAAACTTAAGCAAACTCTGCACTGAGATTATCAAGTTTTGTTCTATTTTTAGTATAAAATATTTGAAGATTAAATAAAGTTCAAGAGTTGAGCATGAGAAGAAAGCAACAAACAAAGAGCAAAGCACATTTAAAGACTTTCAAGTAAAGCAAAAACAACAAAGCTCAACTGCGCTGAATGTTATAATTACTTGAGCAAACGGTATTTCGAAATGCTCTCATTAGCTTTTGATTTTGTCAAGGGAACATTAGAATTTGCAAAGCTCATTAATAAATGTCTCCACACACACACACACACACCACACACACACACACACACACACACACATAGCTGTACTCATTAGATGTAAACCTCATTAACATAATAAGTTAACAGCGAAACAACAGCAAGAACCGCAACAGACGGCGCCACATGTAGCTGCGAGCAGAGCGAGTGTCTCGCATGCAACAAGTCGCTTTACATTGAAATATCCAAAAGTTCACAGGAAATCATCAAAATGTGCAAGCGCAAGTTGAATATATCCAATAAGACTTCTTCACGCACGCACACACACACACACACACACACGCACGCTGGCTGCTACTGTCTCTGTTTTGTTTGCTCTCTTGGGTGCCAAAGGGGCCCTGCAGTCAGCATGCGAGCGAGCGAGCGAACGAACGAGAGGGCAAGGGAGAGACCGCGCGCTAAAGAGTGCGCGTCACTCACACATTTACAGCTACAGCTACAGCTGTATTGCTTATTTGTTCACTTTGCCCCCTGCTACAATTTGGATTTGTTTTTGTTTTGTTTTGTTGTTTTTTTTTTCGTTTTCTTCTTTTCCTATTGTTGTTGCTGCCGCTGCGTGCGGGGTTGCAAAGGCAAGAAAAATCGAAAGCGCCGTGGACGCCGCACAGTGGTCGCCGCCCAACGCAATTGCTGATGGGGCGAACAGATAAAAAGGAAAAGCAAAAGCAAAAGCAAAAACCCAAAACAGATCGGAGCAAAGTGCGACTACAACAAATTGTCGGCTGGAGATAAATGCATGTTAAAGCGCTGTTAACACACGCGGCTTGTACCACTGTGGCTAGCTGATGATAATGACGATGAGGCGGACGATGATGATGATGATGACGACAAGCAGTTGAAAAGTCAAAGTCAAATGCAAGACATAAACCATGTACACCCTGTGTGTGTGTGTGTGTGTGTGTGTGTGTGTGTGTGTGTGTGTGTGTGTGTGTGTGTGTGTGTGTGTGTGTGTGTGTGTACATGAATACAATAATAACAATAACAACAACAACAACAGCGAGCAAAACAAGTTTTCACTTTTATGTATTTCTTTTGTTTTTTAAGAGTTACTTGGCCGTAGTGCGTTAGTTAGGGTAGCAGTGAGGAGGGGTGGGGGAGCCTCGCCGTGTGGCATTCATTACCAATTGCAATTGTGGCCATAATGAATTGCATAAGCCGGAATCACTACATTTGGTCAGCTGCAGAGGTGAGATTGAGAGAGCGAGAGAGAGAGAGAGAGAGAGAGAGAGAGGCAGGGAGAGTGACAGAAACTGGCTAATCAAGACGCAATTGAAATAACGCACATAACACAAAACATGACCATATAAAGTAACGGCACATTCACAAATACCCAAAAATGGCTAATCGACAACAACAACAACAAAATTATATGTAATCAAGCTAACTCACTCACTCACACTCACACACACACAAACAGACCACGCATACGGTAATCGCTTCGTGTACTTCATTCATGCATTCAGCGCCCGCTCCCGCTCTCGCTCTCATTCTCATTCTTGTGCATTGTTTCGAGTGGCCTTGCCTTTGCCTCTTTTCGCAAGTCCAATTCCCATTCCAATTGGACGTCGTAATTGGGAGTGGGAATGGCGGCGAATTAGCTCATTTACTTATTATTGTTACACACGAGCGGGAGAAAAAACAAAAGCAAAACAAACATAACGGAACAAGCGCGAGTTTTGAGCTTGAGCTCAACTGCGTCATTCCAGCAAAACAACAGTAAACCAAACGAAAACAATGCAAAATATGCAAAAAAAAAAAAAAAAAAAAAAAAACAAGTAAGAAAACTCTAGTCGGCGGTCCCGACTAGGAGATCCCTAAACCCCGCGCTATCTGCGTTAAAATACTGCAGAATTAGCATTTCGTATAAACGCACAGAAAACTAAATTCAATTCATTTCAATTGTTTAGCTAATAGCGAAATGGTTCGATTGAATAGCGCCATCCAAGTTTCGAACCAACTGAGCAGCTGATAATTCGCAAATCATAGCGCCATCTATTGAAATATGTACACTAAAACTTGCGGGTTTTAGAACTTGCTAAATGCACGCAGCTCAATGTGTATGTGTGTATGTGTGCACATGTATAGGAAAACAGTTTGCTTTGTTTTTGGTCACGTGTTTGGCCGATTGGCAAACGTTTTGTTTAATAACTTCTGCGCGAATTAATGGATTTGAATGAAATTTTCAGCTTATGTTCAACATATTTTATTACATTTTTTCCAATTTTTAAAATGTAAACCCATTCATTTACTGGCTTTGAGTGCAACTAACCTCAATTTAAATATTTGGGAAATTTGGAGCCGGTATCCAAAATTTAACAAAAATCAAAATTAAGAAAATAAATATAAAACTTACAAAAAATTTGGGGTCTCTAGCTATAAAGACGTGGAGATATAATTTTATAACTAACATTCGATAATGTTTTTAATCGATAACAATTAAATTAAAATAGTTATCGACTTTTTTTAACAAACTCGATCTTTTCGTGCTATTCACGGACCTACATAAAAAATTTCAAGTCTCTAGCTCTTATAGGTTCTGAGAACGACGCGTTCATACATCGACAGACAGACGGACAGACGGACAGACGGACAGACGGACAGACGGACAGACGGACAGACGGACAGACGGACATGGCTATATCAACTCGGCTTGTCATCCTGATCAAGAATATATATACTTTATGGGGTCTGCCACGCCTCCTTCTGCCTGTTACATACATACGCCCTCCAACAAAACATTATACCCTGATTTTCCCATTTTCAATGGGTTCAGGGTATAAAAAAAAAAACATTCGACGGAAGCAGCCAAGACGCGTGTACATAATTTCTATGTAATCTCCAATTAAATTGATGATCAAACTGTTATCAATCAACCCGCAGATCAGAAGACATTCATTCTGATTGGGTTGTACGCACACTTTATCAATATATACAACACACGCAATAAATTCCAGAGATAAAATACCCCCAATTAGAAATTCATTGACGAAAAACTTCACAGCCTTACGTGTGTGTGTGTGTGGAGAGTGCATGACTGCGTGTGCTTGCGTAAGGGCATTCTCTCTTTCTCTCTCACATACACACACATATATATGTATATACGTAGAGTAAGATCTGAGCGCATGCTAATCACACACACACGCGAACAACAACAAAACATAAACAGCAGCAAAAGGCAAACACAGAAAAATAACAGAAATTAACAACTCGCCTGGCAACTGGCAACTGAGGAACTGAGGAGCTGCGCAGCCCGACCGTTTGCCGCTGTCGACTTGCTGCCCTTTGCTCGGCGCCTGTTCAAATAAGTTTCAAATTTTGACAAATAAAACCATGGTTTTGTAATTTACGATCGCCATCCGATTGAGCAGCAGCGGGAACGGCGACGACCTCAGTCGAGTGGAGTTCCCACGCCCATTATTCACACTCAGAACGCACAACGGCACTCTAACTCGCTCTCCCGCTCTCTTCACATTTGACTCTTCCATGGCGAGAGCGCAATAAAAAGGGATTATGTGCAAGGCACACATTTAACTGTATGTGTGCGTGTGTGTGTGTGTTTCTTGCCGAGGCGCGAGTTTGAGTGAAGCGAAAGAAGCTGCAAGCAACATCATCTCCCCGTCTAGACGTTTGATTACCGGCACACACACAAACTCACACACACACACACACACACACATAGGCACATGCACTTAGGCACAGGACGCAGCGCATTATGAAGAAGAGCAAAATGAAGAGAAAGCGCAGGCAGCCAGAGGCCAAGGCACAGTGAACTCGAATGTCGTTAGATCGTCCCCAAACGATAATTGCATGGCCATTTGTACTTTATTTATTGTTTAGGCGGATTTTACTTCTTTTTGTGGGTTTCTCTTTGCGCTTATCAGTTACATGTTAAAGCGGCTCGAGTTACTTTTTGTGTCTTTGGGTCCGCTGTAAAAGCGCTGATAAGGCTTACATCGAAATTGCTGGGATTTATTATTATGATGTATGTTTCGAGGCCTTCAAAAATATTTCGAAAATAATTCATAATAAATAAAGTAAATAATAACAAAATTAGATAATAAACCCCGACTATCCCACGCCCCCACGACCCCAACCCCCCCCCCCATACAAAAAACATTTTCACAAACAAACCAACCACACACACACCACCACACACACCCCCCCCCCAACTTTCTCATTTCAATCGTCCTTTTTCCACCATCTACCGCCCGCCCAACCCACCTACCACAACACAAACCAACTAAAAAAAAAAATATGATTTATTTTTTTCTACATAACAACATACACCACACATCCCCCCCCCCCCCACACCACTATTTCCCTCCCCCCCCGCCGACCCCCCCCCCCCCCCATCCCCCCTCCCTCCCCCCTCCCCCCCCACACCCCCTCCCCCTCTCAGTTCAGTATAAAAAATTTAAAAAATATTTATTTTTTATTTTTAAATTTATTTATTATTAATATATGTTTATTTTTTTTAGGTATTTCGTGTATTTTTTTATTATTAAAGACATTCAAAAATATTATTATATTATATTATTATTTAATTTATTTATTATTTTATTTATTAATTATTTTTAAAATTTATTATTTTACTTATATAATATTCAGTTTCCTTTTTAGCAATTCTAATGGCGTCTTTAGCTTCAATGTGCATCGCAAAGCAAATATGGAAATAAATTCCAATATCTAATTTCACTCAGATGCAACTGAGTTGTTTTCTCATTCGACTCAACATTTCCACTCAATTCCAAACGCAATTAAGCTAAGCAGATTTTGTGTGCATACCCAGAGATGAGGCTATCTCTGTCTCGCTCTCTGCCTGTCTCACTCTATAAGCAGCTTCCATTACAAAGCCGATTCGCTGCAGCGACTTAGGGAACAAAGGGCTCGACAATAAATTCGTTATCTGATAATATTATTTCTACCTGAAGCGTATGAATACCGATTTCGTTACAGTGCATTAATCAGCATTGGATTTCCAATATGCATTTCTTAATGCTTCAACCACTGTGCACAGGAGGCTAGACCAGAGACGGGCAGGGGTAAGGGGTGCGTAGGGCCAATGACAAGGCTTGTCAAGGACTGTGCACACTCGATGCCAGCCAAAGGTCACACAATCAGCTCGGCGCGGAGCCTTGACTTTTGCACTTTCGTCCAACAGTGCACCAAAAAAAAAAAAAACAACTCAAATTATAAACTCACCACAGAGCCAAATGCTTCAAGTCTCGTCGCCTTCTGGGCGTCCTTTTTGTGCAGTGGTGAAATCAAGATGAAACTGGAATTTTTTCGCAGACGCAGTCTTTGCGCGCTTCTGTTTTGATTTCGGTGCTGTTGTTGTTGTTACTGTTATATTGACTGCTGCTCTCACAGCTGCTTGCGTTTGTATAGGTATTTATATATATATTTGTAAGTATGCGTGTGTGTTTTATAAATCCTTTTGTTTCGCTGCTGCTTTTTGGCGCGCAATTTTCGTTTTATCTCGCTGCTGCGTAGCTTTTGTTGTTGTTGTTGTTATTTGCATATCACGTTTTGCTGCTTGCCTAATACGAAACAACAGCTACAAACACAATAACAACAAACAAACATAAACACGCACACACACACACACACTAACGGTAGCCGAAAGGAAGCTGCGTCCGTTTTTTGTGATTTTCTCTTGAACTTTCCTTTTTTGTTTGTTTCTTGTTTCCTTTTGCACTCGCAATTAACTAAGTAAATAATAATCACATATATATGTATTGTTACTGTTATTTTTTAAAGCTCTTTAAATGTGAAACAAATGTTTGGGCTCCGACTCCGAGCGACGGCGACGCGTTGGCGACAATAAAGCGACACGAAAAAGTGACGTCCGTCTCGTCTGCACGTTTTCAACGAACTGAGAGCCGCAAGCCAAACAACAAAAACTCTAGAGAGTCCAAAAGCAAAACAAGTAACTGTGCATGCGAAAGAGTTGAAGTCGACTTAAGCATACACTTCAATTGGCGATGTATATAGACATATTTGAATGCATATATATGTTATTGTTAATTTATTTATTTGAGTGTTAAATATTTGTGCTATATTTAAATATAATTATTAATTTGTTTACATTAGAATAAACTGTTCAAATGTGTTAAATGCTTGCAGACAAGTGTGACCAGAGGTCAGGGTGAAGCAATTCCTAAATGAGCAAGATTGCAATTAAATAATAAATAAATAAAAATAATATTTAAGTTCCTTTTAAATACATGAATTTAATTTTATTTGATACATTTGTTTAATTTTTATGTAATTTTTGTATTAATTATTAATTATTTATTATATTATTGATTATGTATTCTTAGAAACAACATTTTTCCATTACGAATTCATTTGCATAACATATTTTTAAATAGCTAACACACAAAATAAAAATAGCGAGACGGAATACTACACACACGTCAGCAGCGTACCAAACTGCAAACAGTGTGGCAGCGCGAATATCAGGCACAAAAATACCAACGAACAAAAATACCAAAATGGAAAATGCAACCCTGAGCAGAACAGAAACCAAAACATTTGCTATTCTTACACACTCAGTACGCAAGCCGTTAATTATTATTGTTTATGCGTCGGGCGGAGCAGCGCAGTTGAAGCGACGAGCGGACGGGAGCGAAGCGGAGTGAAAGATAAAAGCGCGACTCAGTGAAATTAGATACGAAGCGAGAAATTTGCAACACATTAAATATATAGATATATGTATATGACCTGCATGCATGCATGTGCGCGTGTGTGTGTGTGTGTGTGACTTGTTGTTGTTGTTGATGAAGTTGAAGAGATTATAGAAAAAGAAGTGGAAACAGCTGTAGAATGCAACGAAAAGAAGATCAACAAAGGCTGCTGGATGAGGAGCAGCAACAGGATGACTCAATGCCTGGCGGGGAGCAGGCGAGCGTTAGCTTTGTGCCCGCCTTTCTGCCACAGTACAACCTCGACGATGACGAACGCTGCCTGCTGGAGCGCGAACAGGATGAGGTCGTCCAGCTGACCAATGCGCCCCGCACTGGAGCTGCCTTAACCTATTGCGTCTTCTACCTGCTCGGCATTGGCACGATGACGCCGTGGAACTTTTTCGTCACAGCCGAAGATGTAAGTAGAGCGTGCTGGCTAATCAGCTGTCTCCCTCGCTCACACTCCCCTTGCCCCTTCTCTATCCGAGTGTCTCTCTCTCCCTCTCACTCTCTCCTGCCAGTGAGCCCGCATTATGCATTTTTGCTGTCTAAGACTTTGCTTATCTCCGCTTTGGCATTGTGTTTTTATGGTTGTTGTTCTCGTTCTCTTTCCCCATGTTCTTGCTGCTGTTGTTGTTGTTGCTATCATCTCTAGTTTTTCTTTGTTTGCGCTATTTTGGTTGACTCAAACTGTTCCCCTCACCCTTTTCCCGTTGCTCCTCGCGTGATTGATTAACAGTTGCTGCCTCTTTGGACTCGCTTTGCCCAGCCACTATTTAGGGTAGTGTATAGGGTATGCAGGACTTGTGAATCTTAAGAAAGTTAATAAAGATAAAATGATTCAATATATAAATATAAATAATATAAATTAATAAATAAATATATGTTATTATAATAAAAAACTAATAAAATTATTTTTTATAATATAATAATAATAAAAAATAATAATAATGAGAATAATAATAATAATTATAATCAAATTAATAATATTAAAAATAATAAAAATAATATAAAAAAAATATAAAAATAATTATAATACAAGAATTTAATATATAACTATAAATGAACATATATGTATATATATTGGAATACTTTCATTAATATATGTACATATATTAAAAATTCAATAATTTTATCTTGAATAACTTTCATGAATACCCCCGATATTGCTTTACTGCTTTACACTCAATATAATTTTTTTTTTATATTCATATGCTCATAGGGTATCCTTAAAGTCAGTCACATTAATTTCAAGTCTACTGTTGATCGATTCCAAAAGATTATCGCTTAGTAATTCATAATAATATATTCAAATGTATTGGAGGTCAGCTTACAGGGTATGACCGGGTCAGTTACACTTAATTATAGAGCGATTGTTGCTATCGTTTAAAACATTCCGCTATATACATATGTATATAATAATGTATATTTCTACATATATATTTATTATATAATATATCTTATAGGGCACCATAGAGTAGTTTATATAAAACTAACTAGTGCCAAGTTTATTACCAGTTTTAACAGGGTATTAACCAGTCTATCACAGATATCCACTATAGCTATTACAGAGTATCATACAGTCAGTCCATACTCACCCAACTGCTCCACTCACACTATTACTATGCCTCAAAGATTACAGGGTATCAACCAGTCGGTCAATACTCACCCAACTCCTTGCCCTTTGCAGTACTGGAAGTACAAGTTCCGCAACACGACGCTGAACGGGACGCTGCCCAACGAGGAGGAGCTGACGCCGCTGCAGAAGAGCTTCACCTGCGACTTGGCGCTGACGGCGACCATCTCGGGCACCACGTTCCTCCTGCTGAACGCCGTCTACGGGCACTACGTGTCGCTGCGCGCCAAGATGCTGGGCACCCTCGTCACGATCCTGCTGCTCTTCGGCGTCACGACGGGCTTCGTCGAGGTGAACACGGACAAGTGGCAGGAGCAGTTCTTCCTAATCACGCTAATCATTGTGGTCATACTCAACAGTGGGTGAATCACTCAGAGTCTATACAAATCGGTCTATGTATATCATTTTTATTTCTAGCCTCTGCTGCTACCATGTCGGGCGCGCTGTACGGCGTAGCTGGCCTCTTTCCGTCGGAGTACATGACGGCTGTGGTCAGTGGCCAGGCGCTGGGCGGCATCATAACGGCTCTGGCCTTCATCCTGGTGCTCGCCTTCGACGCTGGGCCCTCGGCGACGGCCTTTGTGTTCTTCATCATGGGCGCGCTGCTCATCCTCGGGTGCATCGTGTGCTACGTGGTGATGGCGCGCCAGGCGTACTTCAAGTATTACCTGGAGGGCGGCGACAAGTTCAAGGTGATCAGCGCGCTGCCGCCCTCGCACAGCCGGGAGGGCGAGGAGTCCTCTGGGGTCCCACTGGAGCCCATAATGCAGCAGGTGCTGGGCAAGATCTACGTCCAGGCTGTCTGCCTCGCGCTGCTCTACGCCACGACCCTCTCCGTCTATCCGGCGGTGACTGTGCTCATGCAATCCGAACATTCCGCCAGCCACACGGAGTGGAGTGGTCAGTAGACCCCAAGAATCCCCCAGAGATTCGCAAACTAATACCCATCTCTCGCTCCCCTTGCAGATGTCTACTATATGCCCGTGGTGAATTACCTGTTCTTCAACTGCGGCGACTACGTCGGGCGACTGCTGGCCGGCTGGCTGGAGTGGAGCCGGAATCAGTATACGACTCTGCTCTGGACCGTGGTGCGCATGGTCCTCGTGCCCTGCTTCCTCTGCTCCAACAGCAGCGTGCACCAGTTCCTGCCGACGCTGGTGCAGCACGACGCCACCTTCATGGCCATGATCGTGATCTTCGCCTTGTCCAATGGCTATATAACCAACATATTGCTCATAATGGCGCCCAGGTGAGTCCAACCGTGAATACACTCTAAAAAAAAACAAAGTCTCATATTGGTATTTATCGGCCGCAGGAGCGTGAAGCAGCACGAGAAGGAGTTGGCTGCCTCCATCATGGCCGCCTCGCTGAGCGTGGGCATGGCCGTCGGCTCGCTGCTGAGCCTGGCCTTTGTGCAGATGCTGTGACTGCCATCCAGCCACGCCCCCCTGCCGCAAGGTGCCTTAATCATAGACTAAACAAATTCATAGTTAATCGACTACCATATAGATATATATACATACATATATATATATTTTTTTACGTCCCACTCTGTGTCAATATTGAGCCATTTTGTCTGCAAGACGAACCATATCGAAGCGAAATTATTTGATTACCTGTAAGTTTTTACCACCTGGTTGTTTTTTATATATATGAATATTGTTGAGCGCAGAAGGAGCTTAATCATAAAATAAAAATATATGTAAAGCTTTTGCTCTGCTTCTGTTTTAAAGGTAATTCTGTTTGTTTAACGTTTATTTTGGTTTCTGCAGATCACAACAACAATGTGGATTAATTCGATTTAAATTTAAGTTTTTTAGTTTTTAAGTTTGTTTTTTTTAGTTTTCAATTCTTTGACATTTAACTAATGAACTCCACTGTAATTTATGTGTTTTATGTACCGTAAAAATATTGACATTGATCGTTTACACATTTATATATTTGTTTGGAAATTACATTGTTTTTTAAAAGACTTTTCACGCCCTCTTTTTATTCAAAATTTAACTGCCAACTGCACCTGGTTAGAGTAGCTGATAAAATCTAATATTGAGTGCGACTTTGAAGTTATTTCGCTCGCACTCACAATAAAATATATGCAAAAGAGCTCTCTCCCTGTCTTACTCATTTGACTCCAATAGCTTTTGCGTAATTTGCATTGCTGCGATCTTCTGTCAGCCAATGGCGGCCATTGTTTACTTCGCAGCATAGAACTTTCAGCTCGACCAATAGGCGTTGAGCTGTTGCTCTGAGTGAGCGAGAGCAATTACTGTTATCTGGCTATGCTCTTTGTGTGAGAGCAGTATAGCTGTCATTTGGGTTTCTGTGAGTGAGGCAGGCTTAGCTCTTTTTTAAGCTGACCAATGAGCAACGCTTGCAGAGTTGCAGCTGTTTTTTTTTTTTTTTTATTCAGCTTCAATTTGCAAGCCAACCAATGGCATGTCAAATGCAATCGATTCCGATCACAGGGCGTTTCAATGTGTTTGGTTGCTTAGCTTGAATTGAAATTAGTTAGTGCATAATTGTAAATTGTTAATATGCATTTAAACGTTAGTTAAATTCTGCTTGACATTTAGAGATCGTGTGTAAAACTGTAAATGTTTCTATACTTTAACAATGGGGGAGCACTTGAATGCGTCTGGTCTAAACATTTAATTAGCTAAGTTATTTATTTATTTATGTTTTTCTTTTTAATACTTATGCAACAACAAATTCGTTTGTTGCTCTCAAAATTCTCTACTCCATAACATACAATTTTCATTTTTGAATTATTCTGGCCTAAATTTATTTAAGTTTTTCCTCCTCTTTTGGTGTTTTACACCGTTTTTGCTTTTTCTTTTACTCCTCTTTGCTTTTCGTATAATTTAATTTTATTTAATTTTTTTTTGTATGAAGCGCACAACAACAAATCAAACCAAACTCAAAATTGGGCGCATGCAATACTTTTTTTCCTTTTTTTTTTTTTTAATTAAGAATAAAAACGTAAATAAAAAGTGAAATTGGAATTGAGGAAACAACTACAACATCGATTTGTAACTTTGAACGGGAACAACACCAAAAACAAAAACAACAACAACAACGACAACGACAACAACACACAGATACAGTTACAGTTTAAGTTATGCTTATGGACTTATGTACATACAACACCAAAGAACTATTATTACTTTTGTTATTCAATATGCTTGCTGAGTATATATTTGTAGCTTGTTCTACTATTTGGACTGTGGGCCAATCGGTAATGCACTCACACACATACACATACACATACATATAAACATACACATACACATACACATATATATAGAGAATTGTGTTGCCAATTCGATTAAAGTTCATAGACATTTAGACGCGTGATAAAGAGAAACGCAAAACAGAAACTAAGTAAAACACACATACTTATATATTGTATTCACCTATTTTTTGTTCATTTTTTCAATTGGGATGAGGGACGAGGCGGGGCGGGAGGGGGGCACTGGTATTTATAGGAATTTTCGTACTTATTTATCTTTTTTGTCTACACACGAACAACACTTAGTGGGCGGTAATTGGGGAGTAGGCGGGGCACATATCAAATTTTAGCACTTGGAAAGTATTTTCTCTTCCTTCGTTAGTTTTTTTTTTCTTTTGTTAGCATAGGAAATTACAACATCTAAGGTGGTTCTGCCGTCCAGTGAAATGTTCTTTCAACTTTCGTTTTATACTTTTTCAATATTTTTCTTTAAATTTGAATTGTATTTTTTTTGGTTTTTGATTTTTGATTTTTTCTCATTACATGTATGCATACACATATACTATATAGTTGGTAAAGATTTTCGTCTCCTTGTTGTGGCTCTGTAAATTTTGGATTTCGTTTAAAGGCAGCTCGGGTTTACCTACAAATCAAATTGAGTCCGGTTCAAAATGTTTTCCTCTAATTCAGTTTTCCATTTTCTTTTTTTTTTTTGGCTTTTTGATTGTCGCTAAGGGCGCGCACGCCATTTTTTTTTTAATTTTTTTTTTATTTATTTATTTTTTTTTTTGGTGTTGTATAGGCTGTGACTGTGTGCGTGTGTGTGTGTGTGTGTGTGTGTTAGCTTGGGTAAGTGTATTAAAAATATAGGAAAAGATAACGACTCGACATAGAATATTTATTAATTACTTAGAGAACTAAAACAAGAAACGTAAGTTTAGTGACTAAGAAAACGTACAAAATAAATATTGAACAGAATTGACTAAAATGTTGGCTGAGGCTACGGCTGAGGCTGGGGCTGGTGCTGGCCTCGGCAATGCGCGAGATTCGTTTCACAATAGATTTGTGCGAGAGAATTGAAATCAATATATATATATATATATTATATATAAATTATTGTAAAAGTAAATTTGATATATATAAAAAGTAATACACACAACCACATTAAATAGTAGAAATGGAGCACATGACGAGGGAGAGGGAGAGGGAGCGAGTCCCTTTCCCTTTCTCTTCTCTGTCTCTTCTTCTGTTGTTTTTTGTTCAGTTAAATAAATTATGCTTAAAGTTTTAGACACTCAGAGTTTCAGCGTAGTTCGAATAGGAAGAAACCGTACGATTTCGGTCTAGAGATAGAGCTATAGAGAATTATTGTAGGTATCTATGTAGAGATATAGATATCAATATATATATATATATATATATATATATATATATATAGGTAAACATATAAGTCATTCACATACATAATAAATACACCGACTATTACAGTTAGACTACATAGACATATATATGGCATGTATCTATAGATATACATGTCAGGAAAGCTTTACAGCTAGTTTGTTCAGTTAGAAAACGAGTTTCCCTCTTTTAGTTGTATAGTTACAGTTAACAGTTTACAGTTTACAGTTTACAGTTACTTTTCTCTATAGATCTATTACAAACTAAACGCTACGAAGACTTCATTTTGTTTTCCCTCAACTCAACTGCCGCGAATACTGAAAACTGATGAACAACTTCTGCTACAATTTCGATCGTTTCTTTTATTTGTATTTTTTTTTTTTTTTTTTTTTGTTGCTGTTGTTGCGCTCTTTACGTCTTCATCTCCGCCGTAATGCTGTTGTGCGACTTGGCCGGCGATATGGCCAGCCCAGCGGCTGCACTGCCGCCCACAGCGGCGCCGCCCCTGCCATCCAAATTCAATGTGAGATTATTGCCGGAGCTGGGCGCCGAGAGACTGCTCACAGCGGCGCCGGCCGACGCCGATCCGCCGGAGGAGCAGCCGTGGTGGTGCGGCCCATGGAAGAGCACCAGGAAGCCATTGTTCGAGACGCAGCTGCGAGATTCAGCGTCCTTGTCGAGTATCTGACGTGCCTGGCGAACAAACGTGGATGGGTTAGTAAAAGTTGTCTATAGTTGGGTATATGAAAAGGGTCTATCTACTCATCCCTTCCCTACCTTAGAGCGATGCTCGGCTAGTGCATTGCGCACCGCATCGTGCTGCTTCTGGAGGTCATCCGTGCGCTTGTCGAATGTTTGCTTGAGGCGCATGCGCTCCGCCACGCCTCGCTCCACCACGGAGCTGGCCACCTCACGCTTCATCCTAGTCAAAAAGAAAAAAAAAAGGTTTATAGATATAGAAACAATCGAATCCCATCCCATTAAATCTTCCGGCTCTCACCTGACCAGCTCATCGCGATCCCTATGGACCGTGGCCAGATTCTTGACCTCGTTGCGTCGCGCCTCCTGGAGCTGGTGCATCACCTCGCCGGTGACCTTGTCGAGCGAGGCCTTCAGCTGCTTGGTTTGGCTGCTCTGTGAGTTCTTGAGCACCTTCTCGGCGGCCGAGTAGATGGCCTCGTGGTACTTCTCCTGCAGCTCCCGATACTGTGTGGTGTACTCGCGGCAGGCGTAGCGCAGCCGCGACTCCTGGGTGCCATCTAGGCTGCTGGAGGCGGCCAGCTCGTCGGCCAGCTCGCCCGCGCCGGCGCTCTCCTCGCTGCTGTCGCCCAGGTCGAGGGGGCAGGGCGGCACCTCCACGCCCGGCTCGCTGTAGGGAGAGAGACAATTACTAATTTCAATGGCGTCATCTGGCAGTGGCCACAACCCGCAGCAGCGTCGCCCGCCGGACACTTACAGGCTCTTGTTGCTCAGCCGCTTCACCAGCTTGTTGGTGATGGTGAACTTCGGCTTCTTGCCCCCGTCGAGGGGGCTCAGCTTCTGCCCGGCGATCTTCAGCTTCTCCTTGTCGTGCTTCTTGCGCAGCGACTCCAGCTTCTTCTCCATCTCGAGCCGCTTCTCGCGCACCGACTTGTGCTCGAGTATCTTCTCCAGCGGCTCGGCCAGCACCAGATCCACATCGAACTGTGACGACTCCACCTGCCTGATGGACGTGCTCACCGACTGGTCCAGCGAGTGCTGGTGCTGTATGCCCGAGGTCACAATGGATACGCTGTCATCGTTGCGTCCCCCATCGGGCCGATCCGTTGGCTGCTCCTGGCTGCTGGCGGCTATTATGGAAATGCTGGCCCGATGCTTGGGCGAGGTGGCTAGCGACTCGACTGGACGCAGCTCCTTCTTCTGGCCACCTACTTGGACGAAAACGACTGGAGGATCAGAGACAATCGAGCAGAGAAAGCGAAAGCCAGAGCGAGAGCGAGAGAGAGAGAGAGAGAGCGAGTAGAAGAGGAAGTGGGTTGGGGTGGGGTGGGGTGGGGTGGGGTGGGGGATAGGGTGTTGGTGGTTCATATTGAGTGCAGTTTGTGTGTCCGTCAACCGTTTTGTGTGGTGGTGGTGGTGGTGTTTGTGGTGGTGTAATTGTTTGTTTGTTTTTTTATTGGTGGGTGCGTGTGTGCGTATAACCAAATCCAAAATCCAAAAGTTTAACCGAAAGTTACATGACATACAAAAGAAAAGTAGAAAGAAAAGAAAGTAAATTAAAATTCAACTCGAATGCTACGGAAATCCTGTGCAGCCCTGGGTCCTTTGGCGGGGGGCACTTACATGACTTGGAGAGGTCCTCGTCGGCATTGGCCACCGCGTCCGCCTCGTCGGTCAGCACGGAGAGCTGGATGTCGCGCTTCTCCAGCTCGCTCTGGTACTTGATGGGATTGGCCAGGGCCTCGGCGAAGTTGGAGAGGTCGTCGGGCACGTAGTCCTTGACGACGACGCACAGGAAGAGCGAGGCGAGCGCTATGGGCTGGCCCACCTCGGAGCGCAGGCTCACGTGGCGGTAGCCCGGACAGAGCCCAATCACGGGCAGCACTCGGTGGCCGATCAGCTTGCCGCCCTCCTCGTAGGCGGCCAGCCGGATGCTGGCCAGCTCCGGCAGAACGACCTTCTTGAACACGAACGGCTCCTCGTCGTAGAAGGGATTCATGCCGTTGTCGCGCACCGTCTTGGTGCGGAACTTCTTGCGCACCGTGTCCGCCGGCAGCCCGTACATGTCCACCTCGACGAAGGTGTTCACCCGCTTGTCCGTCAGAAACTGGCCCGAGAGCACTGTGATGGACACGGTGCCAGCAATGATGCCGTCGACGGTGCTCTCGGCAAACGGATCGAGCCGGCGATCGGAGCGCCGCATGAACTCCGGCTTCAGCAAGTAGCCGGAGCGTGCGTTGTACTCGAAGATGCCCAGATTGAGCTGCATGGCCAGGTCCAGGGTCTGGAAGTTCAGCGCCACCAGCTGGCAGCCAGCGTTCCAGAACAGCTGCGGCATAAAGTTGGAGCTATCGAAGCGCGTGCCCGCCGGATAGACCCGGGACAGCTGATGCTTGTTGTAGTTGACGAACTCAATGGGCCGCTCCTTAAGCAAGGTGGTCGCCTGCTTCTCGTCGAACGAGGACATCTCATAGCAGCGATTCTTCTCTGTTAGACCAAAAAGCAAAAGCAAATATTTTAGCGGAGTCGAGCCTGAAGGATTGGGGTGGGGTGGCACCTACTCTCGGCATTCTCGAAGGAGCTGAAGTGTATGGGCTGCACGTAGTTGACCAGCGCTGAGATCTCGGCGCCTGCCTCCGTCTCCTTCTGTGCCTTGTCCGGCGGCGGCTCGTTGCCGCTGGGCAGGCTGGGCGTTGTATTGGGCAGGGATTCGTCGTCGCTAGAGCTGTCCGAGTCCGAGGAGCCGGTGCTGTCCTTCGAGCTCTGGCGTATTTGCTGGCATGGAGAAAGCAATGATCAAACAGGGGATAGATATAGGTAGATAGATATATACATGGATATATTACATAATATATATATAGTATATTATGGGCTGACATCATGTGAAAAATCGCAATATTTATTATACATCGAGTCGAAAGCTCTTATCGCTGCAACAGATCCGACAGCCAGATGGGCAGTCAATGGGGTCGGTGTCGATAACTGGGGGGAAGCAGCGCATAATGGCAAGAAAATGGCGCAGATTGTGTTTCCTGTCAGGGGAGCAGGAGCAGGAGGAGGCGGAGCAGCTCTAACAGTGGCTGCTGGACTTCGCATAATGCGAGTCCATGTCGACATTGTGTGTTGCATTGAACAAAGCTCGCAACGGCAACTGAGGCACAACGGTATCTATGATAGCAGCCCCCCCTGCCCCCCTGTCCCGCTGGCCATTCAGCCAGCTGCATTTTCCATTTTCCGTCTCGATTCGCATCGCATTCATGTTGAATTGAATCCATTTGGCTTTCAGTGCAGAGAGAGCGACAGAGAGAGAGAGAGAGAGAGAGAGAGAGAGAGAGAGACAGAGAGAGAGAGATGCCTCTTCTGTCCCTTGTGCCAGCGAGTCCCTGCCGACCGCATCCCATGTGGCTTCGAATGCAACGCAACACTCAACGGAAGAGCTGCTGCTGCTCCAGCTGCCATTAGCTTGAATTTGCAAAACTGTCGGTCGATGGGTCGATGGGTCTGTCAATGGGTCTGTCCGTCGGCTGCTCTGGCAGAATCATGAATAATGATGTGTGTGTGGTCCAATATAGCAAACTGTGCAATTAAATTAATATGCATAATGCTCATGAGGCTTACAGAGCCATTAAACCGAGCACTCTGCCAGGATATGAGCACCATTACGCAGCCACTGGCATATTGTCTTGGGCCTAAGACCAAAAGCGAAGGGAAATGATGAACATAATGTAATCAAGAAGCTAGCGGGAGAGAGAAGCTAGTGAGAGAGAAGGGAGTATCGAAAGTGAATTTAATAATAGATTCAAGCTTATGAATTGCTAGAGATAAACTGCAATAAATCAAAAACCAATATAATATATTAAGCTTGGTGCTAGTTTTAGTTGCAAGCTGGGAGAGCTCTGCCTTAACTCGACTCAATTTATTGCAGCCACAGCTCGTTGATATGAAGTGTGGTCAATTAGCCACGCTCTACGGCTCAAATCAAATGGCAAGTCAGATTGAATATTTCAATAGCTAAAAGCTATCAGTGACTTCAATATATAGTTCCAGGAATCATATAGTTCCTGGAAATGGCGCTGCTCTGCTTTGGTCACCTCTTTAAGTTGACAGTAAAAGTTTATGGAAAACTAAAGCATTGAGATGTGGACTATTACTACACAGCACTACTACTACTACAAAGCACAGCAGTTTGCCAGATTAGGCTGAGATTATAATGTCCGTTTCCATTGTGAATGACTTGCATAAGGCATAAAGCGCACACAACGTGTATCCCAGCCAATTATCCTTGATGCTCTTCTTCGAAGAGAGAAAAACCAAAGAGCTTAAAGCTAATTAACATGCGCTGCACATAAACATTTAAATGCTTAAGCAGCGAGCTCAGCTTAATAAATTGCTGCATTCGTTTGAGAGCGGTTTTATGCTCGTCTCGCATCCTTTGCCTGGATCAGGAAGTTGTGCGAGTTGAGGGAAAAACTCTTTTTCTCGTTTTCACGGTTCGTTGACTGCTGCTGGTCATCAAGCAGCTCTTCAAATTCATTTATACAGCTTTTCCACATGTCTAAGCGAGTGAGTGAGCGGAGACGGGGACGGGGACGGGGACGGGGACGGGGCACACTGGCCTGAGGTTGTTGTCATTACGACGTATGTAAACTCAGCGCGTAAACACAGCAAACGATGACAATCAACATCAAGAGCAACAACAACAACTGAACTAGGCCAGGACATGGGGAAGGGGGAGGGGGGTGCTAGGGGGCAGGCAAACAGTGCGACAAATCAACCGAGTCCTGCGGAGTCGAGAGGCAGCAAGCATCGCAAATAGCGAAACGTGTGTGTGAGTGTGTGTGTGCTGCTATTAAACGCAATTACAGGCATGCCATTTACCCCCACACCCGTACGTACACACACACACACCACCAGCCACCCACCCACCCAGATATAAACTTACTTGCAATGGTGGCGCATGTCCGCCGCCCGCACCGCTCACAATGTCACCATTTGCGGCGCCTGTCAATGTCCGTCCTGCTCCAGCGCCAGCCTCGTCCTGCGCGGCGGCAGCCACTTGTTGTGCATTGGCAGCCGCTGCCGCCGCTGTGGCCGCCTTGGCAGCCGCGTCAACTGCACCAAGAAAAAAGAAGAAGAGTTATTGAATAAATAGTAGATATGTATGATGCCATAATAACAAAGCATAACAATTGGCATGTGAAAGAGTTGGGTGTGCCTGACTAGCACATACTCGGTATATACAGGGTGTCCCGAAAATCACGCAAGAATTCATCTTGACAGAAGATTCAGGTTTGCATATTAAAAATTGGGCATTTTTGATTGATTTATATAGCATATAGTATAGGGTTATGTATGGAATAGCAGATTGGCTAAATAGCCGCCATGACTTTGTATATATACATATATCTTTATATATACTTTCTCTGTTATCCTTCACTCTACCTATTAGACAGATATATGTACATATATATGTAGCTCTGCTATGCATTTAATCACATGGTATATTTATTCCGTCTTTTTGTTTCAACATTTCCAGCGAAACGCTCGCTCCCTGAATGCTGAATGTGTATAATGAAATAAATTAATTGCATAAAGTTGAAAATTGCGGGCAAGAGAGGCGTTGGCCGTGCCAATTGCTCGATTGCGCTGGGATTAGGTTGGGTCGGGAGCCGCGCTGCGCTGCGAATACTCCAATGGCAGCCCGAGACATTCAACTGTGCAGCTGACGGAGGAGCGCTGCCAGAGTCAGAGTTGCTGGCAGAGAGTGCCAAGTCAACTGGGAATGCGAATGCGACTGCAGGCGGCAGGCGGTGGCAAAAGTCATTTGCATTTATAAATTGGCTTTTCGCAATTCATGAGCAGAATGTCAACTGGCTGCTGCGCCACAAAGTGGCACCGAGTGTCAGCCATGGCTAAATTGTGCACTTGTGCATGCAAATGGACGCCAGCGTCGAGACGCGTCTGTGCCCCATTAGCCAGGACGCCGAGCGCCCAACTAAATACATTTATATGCTAAATACTAACAAAACTTTAGACATGTGCCAGGCAAACTTGCAAGCTCAGAGCCTTCGCAGTGCCTCACAACATACGGCTGCAAGTCGGGCATATTGATTTGATCCATACTATCAGAGCTGCAGCTGCGAGAGCTCCGAGCATGCAGCCATTATGCAAAGCCAAGACCTATTTACATTTTAAGTTCATGTTGATAGCTCGAGTTTTGTCATGGAATGTGTGAAGCGATTGGATTTATAAATATGGTAAAATAATAGATACAGTTACAGAAGTCTTTTAAAAACTGTTTATTAGCGCCTTAAACATTTAGTTTTAAATTTGAATCCAGCTTTATATGAAATTGCCGAAACATATTATAAAGTGGCATTGAAATCCAATTTTTCAATATAAATAGGATCGGCTTATTGCCTACATTTATTGCAGCTTATCACAGCAGATTATTGTATCCTGATAGTCGAGAAGCGAACTAAACTTTACTCTTTGATTTTTACTCCAAAGATTAAACCATATATATTGTTTAGGTAATATTTTTCTTAAAGAAAATCGATTTGGTGGTCAACATACAAAATTTTATAGCTTTGGTGGCTAGAGATATTAACAATTGAAAATAAATGTGATATTCTGATGACGCGCCTTTAGCAGCCGTTTTATGTAAGCTTTTCTATTTAAATTTTTATAAAATATTTCCTAAGAAGATACAGAGCCCAATATTGTTTTATTTTAAAGAGAATAAAACAGAGTTTCATAGAAAACAAAGATATTCCAAATGTAGAGTGCGCTATACTGATGACGCGCTGTGTATGTATTATCTAAAATATGTTTTTTTAGTACAAATCTAATTGGGAAATAAGAACAAGGCACACTTTGTTAACTGTCGAGCAGCAAAGATTGTTTAGAAACAAGTAAGAACGTTGCTGTCGGACGCAACCCACAGCGAAATACTATTTCACGCCCCAACAGCACACAGGGGCATCTATCACATTAATTTTTTAAATTTAACCTTAAATCCCCACTGTCGCCGCTCAATTAGCTGCAATTAAACTTTTCATTGGAGGTAGCCAGACAGTTTCATTAGAATCGAAGCTTAGAGATGCCACCTCTCTCGATTTACTCGATTGCCTTACCTTAGCAAGAACACGCACCTAAATCGAAGATGTGGCATCTCTCCAAAAAGAGAGGTGGCAGCTCTCAAAATGAGAGAGGGGGCAACTCTGAAAATGTGAATAATAAGTTCGTTGGCGAGGTGTGGCATCGAACCCCGGTGCGGTCATTTGATTTTTTTAATTTCTTTATTTAGTTATTTTGTATTAATAAAATATTCTTTCTAACAATAATATAATTTGGCAAATCAAGACAAGGTCAAAGGTCACAAAGTCATTATGTGGCGCGTTATTGGCTCAGAAGCTGCAGATGTTTCAGTTTTGATTTGCCACGCCCCCAGTGGCCGTAGACAAATTTTGCATGTCATGAGTGGGCGTTTAAGAATATAACTGTAAAGTTTGGATGCTTACATTCGAAAAATGCGAAATTAAGGGTATTTTTCTGTATGTCACGCCCCTTTTGGGCGAACATTTGGGAATCAAGGAGGTCCTTATAACCTACATCCAAAAGCTTCTACACTAACTGTGGGAATAAGCTGATTGTTCCACGCCCCCTGAAGGCGTAGATAATCCGCCATAGCTTATCGGTCGTGGGTGTTACCCATATATAACCAAGTCTCAAGTCTCTACATCATAGTGCTCAATATAACGAAACTAGTAAAATCACTATATATTCAGATCCGATTTGCCACGCCCCTAGTAGGCGTGGCCATAAAATTTTTTGGGCGATCTTTATAGGATCGTAACAGTAACCCACGTGCCAAATTTGGGCGTTCTAGCTTTAAAACTGTAGAAGATACAGTTTGACCCGATTTGCCACGCCCCCAATGGGCGTAGATATATCCGCCATAGCTTTTTGATTTTGGGACGTCGACATGAGTGTTCAGTTAAAATCCCAACTCTCTAGCCCTTCTAGAAGTAGTGTTTCTGAGATACAGGAAAATGCATTTTCCGATTTGCCACGCCCCTAGTGGGCGTATCGGGAAAATCTTGACACTTTATCAGACGAGGGTATACACGAGTATATATTTCAAATTTCAAGTCTCTAGCTTCAATAGCGTCGAAATGGTTTGCGTTCATACGGACAGACGGACAGACGGACAGACGGACAGACGGACGGACAGCATGACGGACATTGCACAAAACCAATATACTATATCACTACGTGAAATAGTATAAAAATCATAATAAAATTGTTTCCAAACAAACTCTCCATCAACTTGGCTTCACTTTGCAAATTTGACCAGGGAATCGCCTTCTACATCAATGTATATTAGCTCTTCGCTAACCAAAAAGTAGTTTATCAAACGACGCATCGTTCTTGCAGTAGATGGGAAAATGTGTAATGAGTTCAAAACTCAATATCCGAGTTAAGCCGCGCACTCAGCGTGCAGGGAAAGTTGGAGAAGAACAAACAGCAGCAGCTGCGTGTTTGGAGCTCATTTCCATTTGCCGTAGCTCTTGGCTAGGCAGACAACAGGCAGCTCAATGCTGTAGCATATTCGACAACAGACAGCAACACAAACAATGAGGATAATAAAACTAATAGCAACAGCAGTTGCTCTGGCGAACACAATGGAAAAATGTTGAGAACATTACGCATACGCCATGTGGCAGCTCACCTGAGTTGGCCGTCGTTAGTTTATTGCTGGCAGCTGGTGTGCCCTGCGCCAACGAGGACGACGGCTTCTTGTGATGATGATGGTGATGGTGATGGTGCTTCTTCTTGTTCTTGATTATGATCTTGCGCCGCAGCATCGACGGCGGCGGCAAGTCCACGTTGGGCTCCAGCGGATGCGAGTCGAGCGGCTTGTCCAGCAGCATATCGCCAAAGATCTCCCGGCAATAGTTCGCAATCTTTGCCTGCGAATGTTACAAGATTGCGTTAGTTTTGCTAACTGGCTGCTAACTGGAATTTGATGAACAAAGGCAAAGAGTGCAAGCAGCTGGCCAACTTTCAGGCGAGTGCGTTGGCACGTGTGCTCCCATTCCCATTCCATTAGCTAGCTGTTCCCTATGGTAAATTTAGTTTATATAACTACTTTCAATGGTAAAACTTTAACCAGATGCCTGTCCCGCACAGGTGTACAGATGCACAGGCTGCACCTGGTCGCCGCCCCGCACGGCCCTAAAAAGTTTGCCTTTGTTATTATCTCGTTGAGCTAAAGCATCAGGCAATTACCTTTCGAGTAGCTTCTGAGATTTACTCAACCACACGGCAGCTGAGCAGCGCAATGTTTGAGTGGGGCGGGGTCTGGTTGGATGTGGGGTGGGATGGGCATGAGAAGCGGAGCACTTTGGAATCCCTTTTGCTGGTTAGGGGCATACACACGTGAGCGTGTAAGTTATTTTTGTTTGACTAATGGGAGGGAGGCAGAGAGGGGCAGTGTGAGAGTGAAGGGAAGCGAGGCAGTTAGAGTTAGATAGAAGCGTGTTTTGATGTTTGCTAAATACACGAAGTCAGAAAATTTGAGTCGTGTTAGGCGTGATTTAAGTCGAGCTTAGACAGGCTAAGCTGCGTTTTGATGCTGGCTAAGCTGTGTGAGGTTGACTTAATTCCAGTTGGGGTAGGTTAAGGGACAGTTTTAGAGGTGGGAAAGGAGGGTGAATGTGTGATATAGGAACTGATGTCTAAATATGATAGATTACATAGAAATTCTTGAAAGCCAGTTCATAATTATTTCACTTCAGGGTCGGAGTGAGTAGATTAGCATATATGTATGCCTTGGCTTCCTTTCTGCTCATCTCATTTATCATGCTTAAAGTTTTTTTGGACTACTTCTAGTATAGGTTCCTCTATCCTATATACAAACCCATCCTTCGTCATACTTTATGCTCTTTAATATCAGCCAAGGCAGGCAGTCGTGCTCTCCGTGCTCTCGTGCACTCCCTTGCTACCTCTCACGTGTCTAATGCGCCCCACATTCCATTATTCAGCACAGCACAGAGCAGGCTCTTAATTTGGGGCATGGGCCATGGAGCTGGCTTTTCGTTACAGTTAGTTTAGGACAAGTTACTTTTTGACAGGCGGCTGTTGAAATGCGGGCGCCCATTCGTTTCTCAAACAGGGAAATTTCGAGGGGCGACTCACCTGTTGCCTGGGGTTGCAGTGATTCTCGAAGCTCAGTATCACAGGGTATTCGGATGTTTTAAATGCGCTCTCCGCGATGGCCTCCAGCACGTCCTTGGCATAGATCTCGGGCACGAACGTATAGCCGTGCACGATGACCGGCTCCTCGGTGCGTCCGTTCCAAAAGTCCAGCTCAACGCATCTGCCCAGAGCGAAAGCGAAAACAAAAGTCAATAAATCTTATCTGTCGGCAAACAAGTGGCGCCATCAAATTAACTGACGCAAAGCGTCCACAAAATGGCGGCGCATAAAAAGTGTTTATCAGCTCGAGCAATGGCAGCAATCACAATCATTTGCCATGTCCTTGCCATAACTTTTGCGCCAATAAATTTTGTGATGTGTGCATCATCAGCCAAAGCGAGCGACTGCAGCGGCGACGTCGACAGCGACAGCGACTGCGACTGAGACTGCGACTGAGACTGATGCAGCACGCCATGTTGTTGACGGCGGCAGTAAAAATGGCGACCATGCAATTTCCGCTCTACTAAAAAGCAGCGCAGCGGTAAATGTGATACACACACACCTGGCATGTGTGAAGGCCATCACGGACAACTATATGTGGCATGTTCTCGCGTCGGGAAACCATCAAGTTTGTTCATATTGGCTAAAGATGGCCTAACAAAAAATATTGTGCACTCTATTGCGCTTAGCGAATAATCTGTATTTTTATTAACTGTCATTTTTAACAATAAATAAATCGTACTTCAGTTGTTTATAACGTTTTCGACTATAACTTCATCCCCATACACTTATATATATTTGAAAAGGCAAAACAACGTTTGCCGGGTCAACTAGTATATATATATATATATATATATATATATATATATATATATATGTGTATATGTGTATATGGCTGTGCAACACTGCAACAAGGTCACGGCCAGCATCCAAAATGTGGGCAACTGACCACAAATATTCACACACACACACACACACACACACACACACACACACACGGTCACACGCATATATCCATTTAATTGTGTAATTAAAAAGCGAAGCCTCGCCTTTGCCACGCCACAGCACAGTAGAGCTGAGCACTCACCTGCAGCCAGCGAGCAGGCATTGCCTGTATATCTCCACAGACGACTTGCCCGTCAGCTGATGACCAGTTAGGTAGGTGTTGTGCGAGGAGTTGATGAAATAATGCGACATCGGCTGATCCATATCATCGCAGAGATCAAGCTTGTTGGGCGCCATTATGGGATTATCATCGCCCATAAGATACCTGTGTGGGGAGAGGAGAGAAAAAAGGAGAGTGAGAACAAAATGATAAGATGGAGAGTGGGAGAAGGAGTGGGAGATGTAGAAATTTGGAAAGGTAGATAGAGAGTTAGAGTAGAGAGAAAAACAGAGAGAGAGAGAGAGAGAGAGAGAGAGAGAGAGAGAGAGAGAAAGAGAGTGAGAAATATATAGAGAGAGACAGAAAAAGAAAACGAAATAGAAAGAGAGCGAGAGAGATAGAGAGAGAGAGAGAGAGAGAGAGAGAGAGAGAGAGAGAAACAGAGACAGAGAGACAGAGAGAGAGCGACAGAAAGAGAGAGAGAGAGAGAGAGAGAAAAGAAGAGATAGTGAGATATATGTGAAGAGAGAGAGGGAGATAGATAGAGATTTATAGAGAGATAAATAGAAATGGAAAAGATGAGATATAGTGAGAGATAGAGATAGATAGATTGATAGATAGAGAGAGAGAAAGGGAGAGAAATCACAGTGACTTTGTTACTTTTTTTTTAAGAGCTATACAAAATTATTTGAAAATCTTGTATAAACTCTTCTGAATCAATGCGCTCTTTTCCTTTGCCTATCAAATTGAATTCGCGAATTTCCGCTTGAAGCTCTAAGTAGCTTTTAAAAACTTTTGTCATTTCGTTCAGCGCAAATCTATTAATCGAGCAGCTCGACACGTTAAGGAGCCGAGGCAGCGGCATTCGCTGCATACTTTTCGCCATTGTCGAGTGTTTTTTGTTCTTTTAATATTATTTTGCATATGTTGCATGTGATATGTGAAGGACACAATGGGGCGCGCGTCCTTCGCGCCCGAGCAACAGTGAAGTGTGCGACTGCCAGATGCTGACGATGATGATGATAATGATGATGACGATGATGAAGATGTCGTCTTAGCCCTCGCGTCATATGCAAGCGGCGCCCTCTTGTGGGCTTATGGAGGGCCGTCTACAAGTGACTACAACAGGCGTTTGGCGAGAACGATAAGCTGTCAGGCCCAGGCGCAGGGCCTAAGGGCGTGCCAGCCAGTGTGGAGGGCTCATTTAGCTGAGAGAGCGAGAGAGAGAGAGACTGAGACTGGGTTCTTACCTCAAAAAGCCATCCAAGCTAAGTTGGCCCTTTTGTGCGTTGAACTTGTTGGGCTCGTATTGCTGTATGAGCTCCTTGGCGCGCGCAGGATTCGCGTAGGGGTAGAGAATCTCGTTGAGGCGCGGATCGCGTTGCGTCTTGTTCAGGAACTCCACCAGCTGCGCTATGGTCATGCACTTGCGCTTCGCGTTGCCCACGCTGCACAGGAATGAATCGGGCATAAGCAGCGATCCCAGCTGAATTGAGATTGGCCAACTGTACTTACATGCTATCGAAGAGGCGCTCCACTTCGGAGCGCTGCGTCAGATATTTGTACAAATTATAAAAGTCCTCAAATTGAAATTTCGACACCGATATGCTATCGACCTTGCCCGACGGCAGGCCGGTCACGTCCAGCGCCTTCTCGACACGTTTCCGATCCTCTTTATTTTGCGCAAAAAGTTTAATGATGCTAAAGTGGTCACGGCCAGGACGACAACACGGCACAGAGACGTTCCAGGGAGCGTGGGAGGAGTGGGTGGTGGGCGGGTGGATTTTATTATGTGGGTTCGTTGTCCAGCCAGACAATGTGGTTCGTGTTGATGATGTAGTCGGCGTCAGCGATGCATGAGCCACGTTCCAGCCACAGTGAGTTGTTGCGTCGACACGGAGACGGACGGAGGTCGGGGGAGAGAGAGAGAGCGGGGAAATACGAAAAGAAATTGGCGTAAATTTCAATTTTCTAGGCAACACTTAGCAAATATTGTCAAATGCTTCAACACACAATGCACAAAAGCCAAAGAGCCCCAGCCACAAGCAGCCCAAGCCAACCTCTGGGTCACGCTCTTGGCTCTGGCTGGGGACTCTTTGGGCTATGGGCTACAGTGGCAATTACTTTTTGACTGGGATGCGTCCGCTTTTGTCCACCTGCAGGCAGAGCTTTGTGTGCGCCTTCTGCAGGAACATAATCGCCGAGCCGTTCAGCTGGGCCAGACTATAGGCCAATTTGATGAGGCCATCCGACCAGATCTGGAAGAAGACAATGCAAACAAAAGGCGATAAGGTCAGCGTGGAGACGACACTGTGTATGATGGACCAGATTAGGTGGGGTGAGTGCAAGCCGAGTGGAGCGAATAAATCAATTGAAGTTACAGAAACTCAAAAATAAGCTCAAGAGCTAACGGGATGGAGGTTAAAAGTGAAGAGTGATTGTCAAGAAAAGGTTTTGCTGATTTACGATTACAGTTGCATTTTGCGTAGAGCGAAAGGTGAAAGGTAAATATTGATCTGAATTGAGAATAGTTGAGGAGAGCTGCAGAGGGCTGTGTGCGATGTGGGTGAGTGGTAAATGAGAGAGGGAGGAGGGGAAAGAAGGAGGAGATGAATAGAAGCAGGAGGCGAATAGGAGCAGCAGGTGAATAGGTGAGGCAGGTGAATGAGAGAAAGAGTTGAATAGGAGAAGGTAAATGGAACGAGTTGAACGGGAGATGACTGGGGAGCTGAATGAGGTGAATGTGAAAAGGAGGTTATAGCATGGCATATCAGATGTCAGCCAAAGTGCGCTTGCGGTTCCTACTGTGACAGCAAATTAAGTTACACTTTTGAGTATTTCAGTTCATGGCCCAAATGTATTTTAAGTATTTTATATTTCATTTTATAGGATTTCGTTGTATTTGAGATTCGATTACAAATATGGGTAACTCTTAGTAGAGCAAGTCTGAGCAGGAGTTACCCTAAAGATACTTTTAATATACATGAATACAACTGAAACTGAGGCTAGCCAACAGACATGCCAACAGCAATATATTTATTGTTTTTCTGTACTCTTCTGGTCTATAGGAAAGTCATTTGCAGTCGTATGTGCCTAAAATCCAATTCAAAGTGAGCTTATAGCAACTGATTGGATATTCCAACAAGAGGCTCTCAGCATGAACACGGAACTAATTGAGTTCGCCAAGCGTTAAATATCAGATTACGGGCGGGGAGACCTTCGTCTGATATAGATTTCAGTTATGCTAAATGATTTTCATTTCGCGCGCAGTTCCAAAAACTATATCGAGTCGCGCTGTTGAATGATGCGAAATGCATTTGCATTCGCATTCGCTGGCAGACAAGTCTACAGAGCACATTCATATTCATGTGCAACTGCATTTGTTTGATATTTTGCAAAATATTATACCAAATAGGAACTGCCCGGCCCCTCAGCTCGGTTCCCTTTCTTTCCTTTTCGCGTGTGCCAAAGCTGCATGTTTATTTATTTTGCGCGGATTATATTTGTGCGCCCCGAAATGCCGTAAAAGTTTATGAAATTTTGGCATTCGATTTTGTTTATAGAAACGCTGGCGACGCGTGCCAAAAATAATAACAATAACATGAATGCACGCACATGCCACGCTGCCCAGCTCCGGCGTTCGTGTCCGGCTCTGGCTCTGGCTGGGCCTCGGATAGACGAGCCCGTGATAAAATATAGAACATTGATTTTGACCAAAAGCCAAACAGAACGCTGACAGCTCCAGCAAGAGCAAGGTCACCTCTGCGCGGCAGAGGGGCGTGGCTGGGGAGGAATTGTATTCCCCATACGAGGGACGAGTTCGATTGTGTCCAGTCAGACATAGAAAAGGCGTGGCCCACCAGCCCTTATGCTAAATCAATAAAATGTGTTCGACAGTCACATATATTTTTACGCGCATTCGGCAAACGGTTAAAAATAGCCCCCCAACAACTGACGCCAGGTGTGTCCCAATGTATCCTAATGACTCCAACAATGTGTCTGTGTCTGAGTGAGTGTGTGTGTGTGTGGGTTTCAATGTGTGTGTGGATAGATTGAGGTGCCTGAACTGAAGTGTATGCTAGAGTGTGTTCTGAATTCCGCTTATTTCGGAGTAAGGGAGACTTCCAGTAAGGTAAGGCAGACAGATTAGCTAGGCTATCTGATAGATATATCATCGATAGATATATACTAGATAGATATAAACTAGATAGATATATACTAGATAGGGAGGTCTATACTAGACAGATAGATCTCTACTAGATAGCTGTACTAGATACATAGATATCTAGATACTTGATTATTTAGATCTATAATAGATAAATCGATATATATTTGACAAGCAGATCTATGCTAGATAGATAGATATTTAATTGGTAGACGTATATATACTAGATAGATAGGCATATACTAAATAGATAGATCTATTCTAGATAAATAATTATACACTCGAAAAATCAATCTATACTAGATAGATATAGCTATACTAGACACATAAGTCTATACAAGTTATCTGCACTAGATAGTTAAGTTTATACTATATTACAAGATACTATATACTACTATAGATCTACACTCGATAAACAGATAGTCCATAAGACTTTAGGACTATCAATCTCTATATAGACTAATTAGTTTAAATACATATATTTTTCTCAATATATCACACATTGTCACTGTCTCAAATTGCGTACGAAATTGGAATTCGGAATATATACGTCTGCTTATTCAGTTTCGCTCGCGCGACCTATTTCACAATTCCCAAATGAGTTTCGAGGTGTGCGAGTGTGTCTAGGTGTGTATGTGTGTGTGTGTATGTATGTGTGTGTGTGTGGCCCAGTTTCATGGTTCCAAATAGCTTTTGATGGGCTCTCAATGCTCGCATTTCAATTGTCGTCAAGTTGTCAATTGGCCATAATGAGCAGCTGTTGGCATTGGAGCTGTGCCAGGCGAGGCACCTGCACCTGCGCCGTACCGTTTCACCCCTTTCATTTCGCAGCTTACCTGGGCAATGTCCCGTCGTGTGCAGCAAAAGTTGACAAATGTCATGTTGACAAAATCGGAGCCGTGGCAAATGGTGACGGTCTTCTCCTCGAGTGTGTCCTGCGGCCCCATCGTCACAATCTGGCGCAACTTGGCGTCCTGCAAATAAAACAGAAACAGAGCATTATTAATTACCTGGCATAAACCATGCCCAAAATGATGCTTTATGGGCCGTAGCTGCTGCTGCTCCTCCTGCTCGTAAATCGAAGCAATAGCCCAAGCCCTAATCCACTGAGTGCGCGCACAAAACTCATTTGGCTGCCTCGTAAATCGCAAACAACTGGGCAAACGAATAGCCAGACAAGGAGACAGCCGACCAGGCAGCCGGATATTCAGCCAACTGGACTACTCCAGGGCGCCATATTTCAATTAAATATCGCAAAATGGATTTACGAGAGGTGCGGACTACAAGTGCCCAGCAATGCGCCACAATGGACACACCCAGCAAATCAACCCGGCTAAAGGGAGCGCACAGAAAACGCCAAGAAAACAGAAGTCTGCTGAGGCCATAGTCGAATACCGAATGCACTCTGACTCAAAACAGAATTTATGTTTTCAAGCTAAAAGCATATGAGAGCTGAACATTGATCGATTTAGCTTAAGAAACATAGTTTGGCTTAATCAATTTTTATGTGAATGAAAAGTTTATCCTAGTCAAAATTTGAATTTAATTTAGCATTTTTGGGGGAAAGATATTTTTATTCAATTTACAGCTAAGATTGAGTTCCTTTTGAATCCGTTCATGTAATTTTTATATAATTACTTGAAGAGAGGTAACAGCTATCTATGTTATTACCTTCCTTCTAGAGGTGGAGCCACAATAAACTGCCTCAACAGCTAATAAAATCTAGATAAATTGAAATAAATTTGATGGGATTGCATTGAGCCATGAGAGCATTAGAGTACCCTCTGCTAGGGTATATTTGCTTACTCAACTAGGTTAAATGTAAATCAGCCCGATAGCTAGATAATCACGCAACATGTTCTGCAAAACTTAAATATAAAGAGACAGAGAGAGAGAGAGAGAGAGAGAGAGAGAGAGAGAGTGACAGAGGGAGAGTGAAAGAGAGAGAGACAGGCAGCAAGAAGGGGAGATGGTGAGACAGGACAAGCGACTGTTTGGCGAGACATGGCGAACGGTATTAGTTTTGGCTTTGTTGTCAGTTTAGCAGTTGTCTCTCTGCCCTGCTGCCCGCTCTCCCGCGCTGAGTGGCAGTTGCATCGCCTGAGTGGCGGTTGCTATGGCAATGTCAGTGCTTGGCTGGGTAGTGTCTTATCTGCTGCAAGCTATGGACTTCATTGTTGCCGCCCCGCTGGGCGTTTAATGACAAATCCAAAATCAGCTTCAGGATTATCAGCGTCCTTTAAAATGCATGGAACACACACACACACAGGACAGCTGGAGGGGGGAAGGGGGGGGGGGGTGGCTTGACTGCTGACTGACGGCAGCAGCATGAATTTGGCATTAACTTTGGAGCAAGTCATGCCTTTATGTTTACAGTAAGCAGAGCTGTGTGTGTGTGTGTGTGTGTGTGTGTGTGTTGCTGCCTGTCTGTCAGCCCACCCGTAGCTTTGTCGACTCTAAGACATTTGACAAACTGCTGGATAACTATGGACAAAATGCCACTGAAAATATGTGGTATATACATTGTATGTATGTGTGTGTGTGTGTTGTGTGGGTGTTCATATTTGTGCCTGTGTGCATGCACTGTTTGTTTATGATGACTATTTAGATATACATGATCACGACATTGCGCCATGCACAGCAAATATTATCAATAGCAATTCTGATACACATATATGTATATAAAGATATATTCGTATGGCAGTGAATATGGTCCAAAGTTATTCGTGAACTAATATTCCCATCAAGACTATATTAATATGTATTATTTAACTGCGCGCTGACAGCTCGTACCAAACGAACTCAGTGCAGATTGGAATTTTATAACCTTTTCTCTTTGTTTTATGTTCAAGATTAACTAATCAATTCAAGAATAGATAAGTTGAGCTAAAAGCACACTTAGCTAACTTAAGTTTCTGTTTCATATTTTCCCTCTATTAAAACATTTCATCACAATCAGCTGCTTTAAAGAAAAGCTAGAACATTTCGCAACTCAATTTGAAAAGTTGACCAATTTTTAGTCAAATCAAATCATATTTACCGGCCCAACTGACAGGTTACTGGCTGGACTTGACCTTGGCCCATGTTAAGCCAACTAGCAATGGGATTGAGTTCGCCAAGCAGCTAGTCAGACGGCATCAATGGCTTGACGCAGTGTAAGAGGAGACTTCGGTTGCCCCGTCAAAGCCGATTACAATCCGCTCGAGCGTGGCACAGAGCAGGTGAAAAACGGTTTGAAAGATGACCTTTGCTTAGGCCGGGAGCCGGCAGCTGTACATCGAACAAGAGCTGGAGGGAGGGAGGGAGGTAGGGAGGTAGAGGCACTTTTTGACTTTAGCAGAGCGCTGATTGACACATCATCGTGAAGGCAACGGCCATCCAGGGGCAGGCCGTGGCAATTAAAGCCTCATTCTCTTTAATCTTGGCTTGGTAAGCGCTCCCTTGGCGCGGGGCCATGAAATGGCATTGATGGCGCTCACTGAAGCAACCCCCGTCTCTCTCCTCTGCCCCACACGTGTGCTGCGCGGAGCTTAACTGCGCCGTCATTAGAGCGCCATAATTTGCTTTTAACTAAAAACTAAATCGGGCAAATTTGTCTGCGTGAATAATGTAACATACAGTGAGAGACCGAGAGGGGGAGAGCGGGCGAGAGAGGTGCACACGCATGTACAGTTGCTGGAGTTCCGACTCAGCCAGGAAATTTCACGGGCCACGGAAATGACTACGGTGATTATCTTAATTGTTTCACACGCTGCTCCTAAAGTTCTGGCTGCCGTCCTTGCTGATTTTGGCTAATCCTTTGGCACGAGTCAGCTGCTTAAATTTTAACAATCCTCATTAGGTAACTAGTCAAGAAAAGGTTGCCTTAGCCAAAACACTCTCAAACAGAATTTACTATGTCCAGTACTTCGATTTGTTGAGTAACAGTTTCAGAAAAACAAAATTAACTAAATTTTGCAGTGGAAATTAATAAATTAAACAAATTTTCTTTGATACTATGCCCATTAGATAACGACGAAGTAAAATGCCTAATCAACAAAATTCTCCAGACCGAACTATTCATTCGAAAGCAACAGAACAGAGTACGAATGCAGATAAAAGTGGAAAAACAGTGTTAAGTGAGCCATCGCATAGACAAACGCCTCACGGACAGGACAATAAGATTGATTGGAGCAAGCTAACTCCCTACGATGTCATCCGTATGAAGAACTGCAAGACGTTCAATTTTTCAGAGCACGAGAACTACCCCAATATCAGGCCTGCTGTATCGCAGTGCAATGAAGCACAGACAGTTAAATGGCTAATGAATGCGGCCGAGGATGCTGGCTGCGGGCATTACTTCGACATGGAGCGGGACGACGTCATGGATCTCTGGAACAAGGGCCTCGACAAGCGGACTCTGGGTTACTACGGAGTCAAGTCTGGCAATGCCCAGCAGTTGGCATCGGACTTCGATACAGCCGTATCGAAGTCGATCCGCAAGACAAATGCTGTTCAACCAAAGACGAGTAGTGATAAGGAACAGAGCCCGGCGGATCTTCCGGAGTCCTCAAAAGTTTGTAGACCCCTAGTCCTTAATCGTGACCTGCTACAGGAAAGACTTCAAAGTATGCCCACTGTCCAAAGGAAGATGAATGCAAGCGAGGCATTCAGAGTGCTGTACTGTCCAGTTCCAGCTGAAACAAGACATCCGTTTGCTGAGGACAAGCCCATAGATGGTCTGACAAGTGCCTTTGATATGGACAGTCCGGCGGCAAAGCAGAAACATTCTCCCAGGCGAAAATACAAATACTGCGAACTACAATGTGGTCTTCCCCAGAACCAATGCACAGATTATGAATGGATGAAATACAAACAAGATCCGAAGCCATACGACAAAACCTTTAAAAGTGCGACGCAACAGAAGGTTGGGCCACTTCACGAACCGCGAGACTACGATGAGCTGTACAAATACCTTAGCTCGTGCTTTCAGCAACACAGTAAAATGGATCCTTTGTGTGAGCTTTATGAGACTTGTTGTAAGCCATCGAAAAACTCCAAGAATGACGAAGCGGGCGGTGGCGGAGGCGGAATCGGAGGCGGAGGCGGCCGCGGTAATCAAGTTGTAAAATTCCCCCCCTCGGAAGGGAGTTTAGATCACGACGAAGGAAAACCGGTTGTCGAGAAACCAAAAAAAGGACGCCAACCCCAAGACAAATTCGAAAATGAAACTTCAGAAGATGTTGATTCAGAAAATCTGAATGATGCGAAGAAACCACCCAAAAAGGATAAGGATACTAAAACGGAAGAAAAAAAGGAAGACAAAAAAGAAGACACAAAAGAAGAAGAAAAGGAAGAAAAAAAGGAGAAAAAAAAGAAAGTTAAGAACGAAGTTAAGAAGGAAGACAAAAAGGAAGACAAAAAGGAAGACAAAAAGGAAAACAAAAAAGAAAACAAAAAAGAAGACAAAAAAAAGGATCAACTGGACGAAGATACCAAGGAGATCAAAAAAGAAAAACCAAAGAAACCTGCCAAAAAGGAAGAGACCGCAGTTGTCGATGTCCCTGATGACGCTGAGCCCGAAAAAGACTCTATCAAATCAATCATATCAGTCAAAGAACCAAAAAAACCGAAAAAGAGAACTGAGCAAGAGATAAAGAAGATAGTTGAGCAGAAAAAAAAGCTTATTGAAGAGAAGAAAAAAACAAAGTACAAATTAGAGCAAGACAAAAGTAAAACTACAACTGCTCATGTGTGTAAAAAACCAGGTAAAGATTGCCCCTGTGAGATTTGTCAATTCATGAAGCGTCGCCAAGCGGAGCCGGACTCCCCGTTTATTTGTCAACTGAAGCGAGAAGACAAGCGACGACAACTGCGGGAGTACTACCGCATGAGGTGTCATCGGGAACAGCTTAACTGCCGTAAGCCAGAGTACCTTGCTCCCCAGCACAAGTGCGATCCCATTGTATGCGACGACTTCTTCTGCACAAATCCCAAGCTATCCGAATACTGTGACTGCCTGAGGGCCATGCAGGAGTTACAAGAACAGCTTGGTCACAAGCATCGCATTGTTAAAAATGAACTGATATTTAATGTAAAGGATTTAAAGAGTCGCCTATGCCAGCGCCTTTGTGAGTGTCTTTAGTAGTAACTATTGCAAAAAAAAAAAAAAAAAAAAAAAAAAAAAAAGAAAGAAACATTGTCAGATCGTACAGATATGAGACTGTATACGCAAGAAGATTGCGAGCTGATGTGACAAAGTGCAAAAACAAAATATATGTTTTTGATTCTAGCATATTAAGTTTGTTGTTTTCTTATTACCTCTGCTGGCAAGCCGAGTATATATTCTAAATTACAAGTCTCTAGCAGTTTCCCAAACAGTATTCCTCGATTCATAGCGCCCCTTTATTATATGTGGTTAGCGTTCATTCGGATACATGGATGGATGTTGAAAACCAATACATTCATTTCAGTCGTGAATTAGTTCAAAACGGATGAATATTATTTGGATGTGGAATGCAATAATTCAATCAAATTAATTTCAATCGGTTTAATTCTCAGTCTACTTCGATAGTTCATAACTCCAAGGCTTCTTCGTCGGGCAGTATTTATTTCACTTTATAAATGATTTTGAATGTGGTTGTCACAAAATTTTATTGTGTGTAACTTGAAAAAAATATATTATATTCTTACTATTTCCCAGATTTTTTACTTTATTAATTATAAAGATATTTTTTGGAAACTTCACGAAAATGTCCAAGCAGCATGGAGAACATGAAAGCGATGCAACGAACGTTACTGCCTACGATGTAATGCGTTTGCAGAATTGCAAGGCACATACATTTAAGCAGCGGGAACTGTATCCCAGCATTAGGCCCCCAGTGTCCCGGTGTCGACCTGAATTCACAGATAAGTGGATATCGAGTGTTGCTGAAAATACAGGCTGTAAACCATTTGACCCCAAACTGTACTTCAACAAAAATGAGCCACCTGTAGAGAATGTTGTCAATCAAAAAAGAGCTGATAAGCCCCTTTCTACGAGTAAATACCTCTGCAATCAACTACCCAAGAGAAACCTTGATTATAGCCAGCTGACCCCATACGATCTGATGCGATTGCTTAACTGCAAGCCGGCGGAGTTTCGCGATGATGAGATTTATCCATCTATTAGGCCGCCAGTGTCCCAGTGTTGTCCTGGCTTAACAGCGGAGTATTTGATCGATGCTGTGAAAGAAAGTGGATGTGAGCGTCATTTCGACATGGAAAAGGATGACATTGTGGAGATCTGGAGACGAAGCCCAAATAAGGAATCATTGGGCTATTATGGTGTGGGCACCGCCATTCTAAAGCCGGAGGCCGTTATGTTTAACCAGGCACTTTCTAAGAGTCTTAAAAAGGTCAATCCCTCTTCGCCTAAACCAAAGGACGTGCCTAAAACACCACCGGAAACTAAACCAGTAGAACCACCAGGATACGCCGTTCTAAATCGCGCAGACCTTGCTGTAGTAGTTCGAAGAATGCCTACCGTTCAGGAAGCCGTCAATGCGGTAAGCGCACTTCGGTGGGCGTTCTGTCCACATGACGAAGAGCCTTTTGCAGCTAATAAGCCCCCTTTTCCGATCAAAAAAGCCCTTGATATGGAGCGACATCCTAAGAAGTCTAAGCGCAGCCTAAAGCGAAAAGACACGTACTGCGATCTGCAATGCCATATTCCCGAAAATCAATGCACTATGTACGAGTGGTTCAAGTACAAAGAAAATGAAAATTCGTATGCAGGACAAGTACAAAAGAGAGATGGAAGAGTTAAAGGAGGAAATGGAAATGGAAGTGGCATGGGAATTAGAGAAAAAAAATATGCAGGGAATAGAACAAGGAGGGTTCGGGTTACTAGATTCTGTAGCTGTAGATTCTGCACCAGGAGGTTACGGATCAGCAGGCTCTGTACGAGCAGGTTCTGGACCAGAAAGATCAGAGCCTGGATTCGCAATGCCAAGATCAGAAGGCAATAGAACAAAATTTGAAGAATCACCAGTAAGTAAACGGAGATCGGGAATCAAACTACCAAACAATTATGAGGAATTGAACACAGTTCGGGTTCCATTATTTGAACATGACCATTCTAAGTCGGAATCCACCAAAGTCTTGAAGGTTCGTGGCACATCGCAGATGTCAACTGAACGTAAAAGGGGGCGAACTAGTCGCAATTCTGGCGTAAACGATAGATCAGGCAAAGAAACGTCAAATGAGAAGAAACGTGATGAAAAGAATAGCCAAAGCTCAGAGACGGCTACCGGTAAAAGGGGATATAAAGGTGGAAGTAAAAAGGAAAACAATGCGGGAAGAAAAGAGAGAAATAATGCGGGAACTGAGGGGGGAACTAATGCGGAAAATAAAGGGAAAAATAAGGCAGGAAATAAAGAAGGGAAAAAAATGACAGATGAAAATGGAGAAAACGGTGAAGGAGACGTAGTGGACAGATTGGCCAAATATGGTCTAAGTTCAGATTCACTGCTCGGACCACAGAATGATAAAGGTAAATCCAATGCAGATTCCGGCAGATCTAGCACTTCCGATAAAAACGAAAACGAACACAAAAATAAACAGATTAAACAAAAAAGTAAACAGAAAAAGGTGTTGGCTGGGGAACAGAAAAAGAAGTTAGCTGCGCTCAAAACTGAGGTCGCTCAGGGGAAACAAAAATTAGGCGAAGACCAGATAAGATTTCAATACAAACTTCAGCACACTCGACCAGCAAATCACAGCAAATATTGCCAGTGTAAAATTTGTCAATTTATGAAGCGTCGCCAAACGGAGCCGGACTCCCCGTTTATTTGTCAACTGAAGCGAGAAGACAAGCGACGGAAACTGCGGGAATACTACAGTCTCATGTGCTACCGTGAACAACTTCAGTGTCGCAAGCCCGAGTACCCCGCCCCCCAGCACAAGTGCGATCCCATTGTATGCGACGACTTCTTCTGCACAAATCCCAAGCTATCCGAATACTGTGACTGCCTGAGGGCCATGCAGGAGTTACAAGAACAGCTTGGTCACAAGCATCGCATTGTTAAAAATGAACTGATATTTAATGTAAAGGATTTAAAGAGTCGCCTATGCCAGCGCCTTTGTGAGTGTCATTAGTAACTATTGGATCAAAAGGGAAAAAACATGTTATATAGAGTAGATAGACTGTGTATGTGTACGCTAAAGGAAATATATGTTTTTGATTCTAAGATATTAAGTTTGCTGTTTCCTTTTTACCTCCGAGCTAATTACTACTTTGGCTCCCCGTTTTAATGGGCGGATGGCTTCTTAAGTAAAAGCGTAGCAAAATTTATTTTTATACCGAATTTAAAATCTTATATATCAAGACTCTTTCAGGCCCCTAAATTTGATTATAGCAAAATGAGAAGACATTTAGCAGCATTTCATGAAAGAACAGTTGCCGAATCGAAAACTTATCGAGCTTTGAGTGTGTGCATGCCATGCACGGGTTCCAAACATGGGATTATACCAAATGAACTGATATTTAACTCTAAGCTCAAATATTATAAATCATCACCTATGACTAAGTATTTGTGACTGTCTTTAGTAAACTGAGACGAGTGAAAATGGCTGAAAGAAAATGTTGCGAATGTGCAAAGGTTGTTTGATGTTTAATGGCCATGCTTAACTTAAGACATGAATCTTAGACAGCCCAATATTCATGTATCTGATATAGTGAAGCACTAATTCTTATGCATATTTGATATATTTGTTAAATTTGAGCTTGTAAGAAGTGCAGAAGGCAAAGACATTTCAATTTCAATTTCAATTTCAATCTGCATTATTTTCAGCCTACTTCGATAATTCATATTTCCCACTTCTATAATTCATATTTCAGTATTTACTTTACTTTATAGATTGTTTTGAATGTGATAATAACTAAATTTTACGTGTTGACTTGACAAAATTTCTATTATTAATATTTTAAAAATTGTGTATTTTTTATTATTCGACCAATTTTATTATAAAAGACAAGGAAATTCGTAGAAATGTGTACACCGCATACAAACAAAATGAATAGAGATGCAACGAACGTTACGGCCTACGATGTAATGCGTTTGCAGAATTGCAAGGCACATACATTTAGGCAGCGTGAACTGTATCCCAGCATTAGGCCCCCAGTGTCCCGGTGTCGACCTGAATTCACAGATAAGTGGATATCGAGTGTTGCTGAAAATACAGGCTGTAAACCATTTGACCCCAAACTGTACTTCAACAAAAATGAGCCACCAGTAGAGAATGTTGTCAATCAAAAAAGAGCTGATAAGCCCCTTTCTACGCGGAAATACCTCTGCAATCAACTACCCAAGAGAAACCTTGATTATAGCCAGCTGACCCCATACGATCTGATGCGATTGCTTAACTGCAAGCCGGCGGACTTTCGCGATGATGAGATTTATCCATCTATTAGGCCGCCAGTGTCCCAGTGTTGTCCTGGCTTAACAGCGGAGTATTTGATCGATGCTGTTAAAGAAAGTGGATGTGAGCGTCATTTCGATATGGAAAAGGATGACATTGTGGAGATCTGGAGACGAAGCCCAAACAAGGAATCATTGGGCTATTATGGTGTGGGCACCGCCATTCTAAAGCCGGAGGCGATTGTGTTTAACCAGGCACTTTCTAAGAGTCTTAAAAAGGTCAATCCCTCACCGCCTAAACCAAAGGTCGTGCCTAAAACACCACCGGAAACTAAACCAGTAGAACCACCAGGATACGCCATTCTAAATCGCCCAAAGCTAGCTGTAAAAGTTAGCAGAATGCCTACTGTTGTGGAAGCCGTCAATGCGGTAAGCGCACTTCGGTGGGCGTTCTGTCCACATGACGAAGAGCCTTTTGCAGCTAATAAGCCCCCATTTCCAATCAAAAAAGCCCTTGATATGGAGCGGCCACCTAAGAAGTCTAAGCGTAGTCCAAAACGAAAAGACAAGTACTGCGATCTGCAGTGCCATATTCCCGAAAATCAATGCACTATGTACGAGTGGTTCAAGTACAAAGAAAATGAAAAATCATATAACGAAAAGTTCAAAAGAGAGATAGAAGCGTTGGAAAGAGAAATGGAAATGGAAGTGGCACTGGAGTTAGAGAAAAAAAAGGAACAGCAAATGGGATATGGAGGTTTCGGACCAAAAGATCTCACAGCAGAAGCCTTTATCGGACAGGGAGATGTCAAACCAAGAGCTGTTCCACGTGTAGAGGATATTAAAGATGTAGAACATGTCCGACAAAAACTTTATGTGCCACCAGGAGTTGACGCAGGAGGTTTTTTCCGTAAGATGAGTAAACGCCTTACAACTGGAAAAGGTCGACATACGAAAACCAAATTGCCAAAGAATTTCGAAGAACTATACAATCACCTGCTCCCACTTTTTGAGTATAATAATATAGACCCAAGCACCATGAACAGAGAGGATGTTTTTGAGAAGTGCGTCGATATGTTGAAAACACTCCAGTCGAAGTTTTCAGTTCATTCTTCTGACTCATCTGATGATGGGAAAAACAAAAGAAAGTCTAGCAAAAGAAAGTCAAACAAAAGAAAGTCTAGCATGAAGAATATAAAAATCAAAAAAGGAAAACGTGAACGTCCAATTAAGCACTCTCTTTCCTTATCGATTCCCGACATCGACTGGCCAGACGACAAGGACGGGTTCAGTTTCTTATCAAATCCGCATAGTGTAATTGGAAATCTTATTCCTAAGATCTCTACCTCTAACAAGTTGAGTGATGATGGGGATACAGACATGAAAAAACGGAAACGTCGTCGCAAGCGAAAGGGAGGCAACGGCAAGGGCAAGGGCACGGGCGATGGTAAACTCAAGAAGGATTGCCCCTGTGATATATGCCATTTTATGAATCGTCGCAGCAAGGAGCCTGAATCTCCATTAATTCAGCAAATGAAGAAAGAAAACAAGCAGAGAGAACTGCGCGATTACTACAGACGAATGTGCCACAGTGAGTATATGAAATGTCGCAAACAGGAATATCCGGCTCCTCAGCACAAGTGCGATCCGGTCGTTTGCGACGACAATTTCTGCGCAAATCCAAAGTTAGCGGAATATTGCGACTGTCTAGATGCCATGGAAAATCTGAAACAGTTACTGGGTCCCAAGCACTGCAGTGCGAATAATGAATTATTGTTCAACATAACCGATATTCAGGATCGAATACAGCGACGCTTAAGTGAGTGCCTCTAGCTACAAATGCGTGATGATATTACATTTAATCTGACAATAATTGTGTTTCATAAGTGTGTTCTAATAATACGTTTAAATATATACTTTAACCATCTTCGAATGATCGCAGATTGCTTGGAATAATGCCACCTGGATTTCAAACGAGATCCTTCAACGGTGCGATATTTCGTACTTATTAGCTGGCGTAGACTACCACAGTTTATCGTATTGTAGATTGCCCAACCATGGTATATACTTCTACAGTTGTATGCTATTCTATACACCTTTCTCAAAATATAATCAATCGAGTTGAGCAAGTTTTGGAATTAATCGATTGAAGTATTCGAAAATATTCATGTCAGCTAATGCCGCCTACTTAAAGAGCTCGACGCCAGGGTGTTCAATTTGTGTGTCAGCTTTTATTTTATTCTCCAAAATATTTTGAAGCTGTAAACATTACAAAATTTTCGTTATGTTGTAGAAAAACTAGTAACTTTTTTATATATTTTTATTATTAATCACTCAACCTTTAACCTTTATAAGTCTAAATAAAAAGAATGCGAAGACCACAAGAATCAAATCTTAGGTATGCGGACCAGCTTACTCTTCATGGTTCCATGCGAATGGCGGACAACAAGAGCTTCGCATTTCCAAGAGATGAAATTTACCCCAGTATCAAGCCGTCGGTGCCAAAAAGTTATCCAGAGTTCACAGCAAAGTATTATATGGCTGCAAAGAACAATTACGGAGGTCGATCCCCTGATCTCCGAGCAGTAAGAATGGAACGAAAACGAAAGCAAAAAAAAGTGAAAAAGCCAATAAACTCGCCCAGATCTAAGAAGAAAACATTTCAGAGCTCAAAGAAAATGAAATCATTTGCGGATAAAAAAAATACGTCCAGAGAAGTCAATCGGCTGCTCGATAAGAAGGCGGCCAGATTTCAGCAATGGGAGAAGTTGCCCAGCGTAGCAAGGACTCCTGTATTGAAATGTGCTTCCGCGATGTCCGTTAGCGATAATACGCCAAACAAAGCTAAAGGGTCTGGGCGACTATTCGATATGAAACATGACGATATTGTGGAAGTCTGGAAACGAAGCCCAAACAAGGATACTCTGGGCTATTATGGCGTCGACACGGGCATCTATAAGCCGGAAGCTGTAGCTTTCAATCATTTGATTGAGAAATGTTTCAATAAGGTAAAGCCACCAATGGTCAACGGGAAGCCTCTGAGGGCTCCAATCACCGCTCCATCAAGGCCTTCAACGCCAAAATATCAAGAGTTTACTCGCGAGAAGTCAAAGAGCAGAGGTGTTAAAAAAGGTTCCTTCAAACTGAACAAAGCTATTAGTTGGATGAATTGTCCTCGTTCCCATAAAAGTGCTCAGCCATTTTTTCAAAGCGAGACGCAGATTTCTCATAAAAAGGCTAGCTTCAATCAAAAATCCCCGAAGTCGATCCAATGTCGGCACCGGCAAAAACCACAAATGGACGAATATGAAAACTTGGACCCAAAGCAAGTGTCCACATATCAACTTGCCTACCAAAAGGAGATGAAAAAACTGGAGAAAGAGTCCGAGCCGAAGGACTATGACCAGCTCTTTTCGAAGCTGATCAGCTGCTTTCATCAAAGTGAACACACTGATCCCCTTTATAAGGCGCACACAAGCTGCAAAGCATCGTCACGTCAGCGCTTTTCTGACTACAGTACACTCACTGATATTGGAGGCGGAGGTGACAGAGCTGCTGGCGGTGTTCGTTGGAGTGACCCACAAGAGCGTCATTCAGTTCAAAAGAGCGTAGCTAAACCAAAAAGAGATAGCATTAGAGTTTCATTTAGACGCTCATCTAAACGTTTTTCTGAAGATGAAGAAGACGAGAGTCGTGCTGGTAGTGACAGCGATCGTGCTGGTAGTGTTAACGGCGATAGTCGTAGTCCCCGTCAAAGTAAACATAGTAGAAAGAGTTTTCATAAAAGGAGCTCTTCTCTGGGAAAGACTAGGAAGCACGTCATGCCAGACGGAATGAAAACTTCAAGTAAAAAGAAGAAGAAGAAGAAGAAGAAGGAACCAGCTCCACAAGTGGCATTTTCAACGAAGTATCACAGTGTGCCACAGTCTTATTTGTCGAGTTCTTCGACTGGGAATGCCTCTGAGTATTATGGCACCATCCCAAAAAGATACAGGGACTCATCTGATATACCTGCACCGAAGAGTCGAAAACCAACTCGTGTTGTAAGAACAAAGAGAAAGAACCATCTACTACGACATTCCCTGGTACGATGCTCTAGCGAATGCCAGTGTGAAATTTGCCAATTCTTGGAACGCCGTGACCGGGAACCAGATTCTAAACTGATCAGCCAACTGAAAGCTGAGGAGAAGCGACGCCATCTCCGAGACTACTACAACTGTATGTGCCAAAAAGAGCAAGGGGCGCACCACAAGAAGGAGATGCGTGCACCACAGCGCAAATGCGATCCCATAAACGAAGATATTTGCTTCTGCACAACCAGCAAGTGGGGCGAATGCCTAGACCGCCTGGACGCATTACAGGAGCTGCAAACCCTATACGGCCACACGGATAACGAGGTGATCTACAAAGTCAAAGCGCTCAAAGATCGCCTATGCAGGCAAATATGTGAGGGTTTGCAACACCAAAGGAAGTTAAGAAAGGCTATTCGGCATTGAAACCTTTTTTTTTTTTGTAAATGTATTTTTACTTGTGTATCGCGTTTGGCTATGGTTAAAATAAATTATATGTTTTCATCAAACAGAGTAAGTTTCGCGTCAGTCATTTCATTCATAACCTTAACCATTGCCTTCTACGATCTGATGGAAGAATTCTGATTTCGATAGGAGTCGACGTTGCGTGCTGGCTGAGCCTCATTAGGTAAAATGTTTCGAACTGAAAACAACAAATTTGAGTGATGCACTAAAAAAAACCTGATACAGGTTTTACAGATTTTAGCGTTAGACGATTCATATATGTATATATATATATATAAATAATTCCTCAAATATGGATAAAAGTAAGGAGTCTAAAAGAGAAGAGAAATCGTCCGATGACGAAGAGCAGGCAGACGAACAGCTCACCTATGAGCGACTTACGCTTTACGATGTGATGCGCATAGAAAACTGCAAGGCAAACAGATTTTTGAAAAAGGAGACGTATCCCAGCATCAGGCCGGCAATATCTAAATGTTCGAAAGCAAGAACGGAGGATTTCTTATCGGAGGCGCTTGTCGATATGGGCTGCCAGGTCCCCTTTGGGAGGGATAAGAGATATGACATCATGGAGGTGTGGCGGCAGGTGCCGGATAAGGACACGCTGAGCTTTTATGGCATGGGATCGAAAGTCAATCGGCCAGAGGCAGTTATGTATAGGCGGGCTCTCACCGAATCGCTGAACTTGGTCAACGGAGTCCCAAAGAGGAAACGGAAGAAGCCAAAGAAGGTAGAGAAGCCACCCAAGCCCAAAGGAGCCTATGTGCTCAATCGCAACATCCTGCAATGCGCCATCAGCAAGATGCCCTCGGTTCTCAGGAAGACCCATGCCAAGCAATCGCACCGAATAATTCATTGTCCCGACGATGAGATGGATGAAAATGAGTTCGGCGACTACGAACCACACATCCCCTTGCAGGTTGCCCTCGACATGGAGAAGCCAGCCAAAAAGCCAAAGCATGGCCTCAGACGCAACCACCTGTACTGCGATACGTATTGTGGACTTCCAGACAACATGTGCACGTACTACCAGTGGATGAAGTACAAAGAAAATCCCCTGCCAGATGATGTGGACTTCGAATTGGAGATGGCGCGGGAGATGATGGAAGAAGAGCCGGACGAGGAACCGAAAACTTTTGACGAACTCTACTCAAATCTGGTGGCCTGCTTCGAGAAGAACCAATATGAAATGCCGCAGTGCACGACGTACAGCAAATGCTGCAGACGTCCCTCGGAGCGGCTGGTCATTCAAGGTTGTGGCGAAGACAAGATCTTCGGGCCTCAGGGTAAGTGATGAACAAGAGTTAGGCTCACACTATGGATACTAGAGTTTGTCTAAAGGGGGCATCAGAGTGAGCTAGCAACGAGAACTTAGCTTCAGTGCGGGGCAACGGCTTACAAAATCAAAGGAGATGAACTTTTAACGAACAAGCATTGAGAATGAAAATAAATTCAGCTCTCTGTTTATCCTACAGTCATAAATATGTATATGTGACAGCGGAGCAGGAGCTGAGCAAAAGGTTGAAAATTAATTATGAAGGTTGCGAATACTTCGTAGGGTTTCCAGCTAAGCAGAAATTCGGACAACCTTCGTATACTTACTCTCGGCCAGTAGTTCACTTTTATTGCCCCTTTGCTACACATCGAGCACATTACATAATTCATTTGGGAACAGAGAAAAAAAGAGAAAAGAAAAACTCTTTAAGCGCGTCCGACTTTTAACTTCAATGACAACGTTGCACGCTTCAGCGAATTTTCATAAAATCGCATTCCAGTCCATATCAATGTAGCAGCAACAGAAATATGAGAGAGATATAACTTTGCTACACGACAAATTGAATGCCCTAACAAAGGCAGTTAGTGTGCGATGATATACATATAAGAGTTATTTTTTGATCGAAAGACGGATTGAAATGTTCTTAAAGTCTGTTTGAAAGTAGAAAATATTACTACATAATAGATAAGAATTTTATTTAGGTATATACTGAATTTATTTATATATATATATATATTAGAAATTTAAATATTTTTATTAGATGAAGTTTTCTTACGAAAGTCTTTTGTGAATGCAAACCCAAAGCCTTATTATGAGTAACAGCTAGGAAGTATAATTTATGTTGTTATCGTTAAGAAATAAACAGGGAACCTCTTTTAAAACAACATTGCATATTTTATGGCTGAATTAGAAGACCCTTCCGCAAGGGCATCAAAAGAACATTTTTAATCAACATGCGCCAAAAAAAGGACAACAAGCACGCCCTCTGGCCGCAAGCACACATATATTTACATATTTATACACACACACACACACGCAAGCACACTCAAAATGTAATATAAAAGTGCCAAGTGTGGGGGAGGTAGAAGATTTTGTGGCTTGCTCTTTAGCATATGTTTAATGCAGACATTTAAATGGACTGCAATATATGCAGCACTTTCCGAGTTAATCATTCGCATATGTACAATTTACTAGCAGTGGGCGTGGCACGCGGCCAACTCCCACTCGCGCGCATAGTCTCATTTCTATGCTCGCTGCATTTCATTAGTGCAACAATTTCGCTATCCAGTGCCCAGTGCGAGGCCAAAGCCAACGATTGGTTGCCGCTCGGTCATCCAGCTGTGGTGGGCGTGGCACATATGAATTATACGCGCAGCCCATCAGCTGGCAGGCCCCATTGACCCAGGTTAAATATGCACTGCCAAGAAACGGGCGCCGTCATGAGAGGAGAGCTGCAGTAGGCAGGAGTTGGGCGGAGGACTTTAAAAAGCGCAGCTGTAGGACAGTGTATTCTTTTTTGGCCTAGTAACTCGTGAAAAGTCAGAGCAAAAAGTCGAATGTTCGCTTTTCTTTTCATTTCTGCTAGATTCATTGTTGTTGTTGTTGTCGTTTCCTATTTGCCGCTGGCAGGATACGCTTGCCGGCTGGTTGAACCAACCAGTCTGTCCCTGTTCGGGCGCTTCCTTTTGCGAGCGTTACGTAAAATGCTCTTTACGCTCAATTCTTGGCAAAAAGTTGTGCGAGCTGCGGGTGTAGGATCACAGCCATGTTGCCGTGTCATTGCAATGATAAATGTATTTGGTCACACACACGCACACAGACACATATAAAGATGTCTGGACATGGCCCGCACCCATACAAGGCACACTAAGTACACACAATAAGCGTTTGTGCCATGAAAAGAAAATTGTGTGAATCGACCAAGAAGTAGCACACACGCACACACACACATACACACATTGTGCTCCAAGGAAGTAACAGCAAGGGAAGCCAATGAAACGAGGAGAAACAGAGCCTCAAATATGGCGACACAGAACAACGCCATGCGAGTCGCATTTGTTTTTGCTCGCCGGGTGCCGAAACCCTGAACGGAATGGAATGCACGTGACCTGGCTGAGCAAGAACTACATATGCTCTATATAAGTTGTGGATTATGCGTGCCCACCTGAACTGCGGAGGATTCCGGCCGCCGCACTCTCCCCAGCCCAAATCTATAATTGGATTTCAATCGCCAAAGTCAAAGCGATTTTTATTAGCTCGTTTCGTGAATAGCTCTCTGCTCCAATGTTTGTAGCGCAGCCGGCCAAGCGCAAATATACAAACACATGCTCTGCGCTCGTTGAATTGTCGGAATAATTAATGCTGCCAATATTTTTATTTACAAACAAACAAACACGAAAATTAAGCAAGGAATGCTTCAAGTATCACGCGAGATCAAATGAATTTCTTGCATGCCATATGTTTGACACCCTTCGCGATTGCAATTAATTAGGTTGCGAGCTAAGATAGATGTGAATATCTATATGTACTTAAGCAAATTGCAATGCCTAAAGAAATTAGCTTATTGCTTAAATTAATTTTTGAGTTTTATATATAGTCTTCGATTTATGCTTAAACAACCAAATGAAAATATTGATTTTTATCAGTATAAAGCTAAATAGATTAGATATTTATAAAATTGTTAGCTTGCATTGCCTACGATGCATACATTCATCTACATGCTCACATAAATGTATTCATTCAAAAATTTTATATGTAGTCATTCACTCTAAACACATTTGCTCTCTACATTTTCCTTCCTTTTCTGCTCTCACTCTTTTCCGCTAGCTAATGATCCTTTATTACTTTACCCCCTCCTCACTTGACTCTAGTCAATGATGAATGAAAAGATTTCAAATTAAATACCATAAGTCTCTATGACTCTTCAAAAACGAGCAGCAGCCGCTGCGTATACTTAATATTTGAATTTTTTTTATATTTTAATTCCAGAATACGAATGTAGTTGTTGTGCTGACAGCAACACGTGATATATGTATATATTATATATACACTCACCTTTGGCTTTTTGGCATATTGTCCTGTGCGCACATCACGTATTGTGGCAATGTCTAGAATGTCGAGTTCATTGTTTTGATCAACCCAATACAGGAAGAAGCCCTTAGCATCCACGCGCATTGTCACCGGCGTCCCGCTGCCCGAATCCTGAAATGAAAATGAAAAAAAAGAAGTACAAGGAAATTATTATAAGTATATATATGTATATATATATATATGTGAGTGAAATATGTCTTTTAGCTAAATCTGTATTAGGCTCGTATATTGTTCCAACAGCATAGCAATAATAAATGGTTTTGTTTGCGCTAGAAAATGCATCTCCAGTTCTGCTTTCGGTTCATTCAACTTGCTCGAGACTTATGAATTTATTGCATCGAAATTTGCTTTCCAATCGGATGAACGAAAAAAGTCATCTCTGCTTATTATTTAAGTCAAATTAAATGGCCCTGTAAAATGTTCCCCGTGCAGTCAGCCCACCTCCACCAACCGCCTCCTGCTCCTCGAGTGCCGACTGCCATAAATATTTTAGCATTCATTCATAAAAACCAAAGAAAAGAATGCGAAATTTTCTTATGCTGGCCCCAGCTGGCGGCCAGGCAATGCCAAACAGATGCGCTCAGATAGAAAGAAAGAACAACGCGAGCCAAAAATGAAATATTTTATTTCGTATTTTATTTATTTTGTTTCGTTTTGTTTTGTTTTTGGTTTTTGTTCGGTTTGTTTTTGTTTTTGTTCCTCATATATTATATGCAAAACAAGACGCCACGAGACGCTCCGAGAGCAGCAATATTTCAGTTTTCTCGGAATCTTCCTACTTGAAAAGCCGTTAAATGGCGCGTAAGATATAAACACTCATTAACAATTACAAGGAATATATCATGGACTAAATATGTATGTGTGTGCTGCAGTAAAAAACATGAAATATAATACATATTTTCAGCACTTGTTGGCAGCTCAGCTCAGCTGAGCTCTCAATGCCATAAGAATCTTAAAAGATTTTAATTTTTTCTGTTTTGTAACAAAGTATTAAAAATATATTTAATCTGCTTGATAATAATGGGTAAACATTAAAGTTGTGCTTAAATATATATTAAGCAATTAGTTTGGGCAAAGCTCAGAACAGCTGCTATTTTGATTTCGTTTTGAGTTGAAAAGCAAAATTTCAATTTAACTTTTAGCTATGAGCTCACAATGAAGCTTAGCTAAAGAATAAGTAATAATAAAATTAATTAAAATTAATAAATAATTTGAAAAAAAAATTAAAATAAATAATTAATATACTGAAAAATATATTTTCATATGTTTTATATATATTATATTTCATTCGTGCGTAACATAGATTTTCCAGACTTTTAGCTTGAAGGCCATTAGCCCTCTACGCTATACCCATAATATTTTCGAGCTAAAACTACTCATGCAGCATAATACTTGTTAAATTTAGATGAGTGCAAAATAAAAATTTACTATCACAAGTAAGCTCAACAAAATTTAATAGAAATTTCTTAAGCTATTTGCTATTTCTACAGCAACAAAATTACGAGCAAATTTTTATGCCATCTATTAAAAATTAATGACTTAAGGCATAAACCCAGATATTTGGAAGTATGTGTGCTTGGGCGATGCATGGCGGGTTATGTAAGATAAAGCGTGGAAGAATATAAGTAGAAGTAAAAGTATAAGTTACATAAGTAATATAAGTCAATTGGTATAAGACAAAGCAATACTCATATTGAAGCCTCTTCGATTTCTATAATCGATTTTGTATCATTCACTCAATTGTGACCCTTGAAATATGACCGTTAATATAGGAGAATAAGTGTTATTTTTGGCCAAGAATTGATGGCCATTGAAATAGTCTTAATGAGCAAATTGAATTTGCAGCTGTTCGGCAGTTCATTATCCTTTGTTGAGGTCGGTTTAATGAACTCGGCAAAGTGGCCCGCCCCCAGCAGCGGACTCTCTACTAATAATTGATATTGAAAACATTAGCTTGCAGTTCAAGTTTGTGCTCCGGGGGCATTTGGGGGTCATTTGGGACTCGAATATGGCTCGGTTCAGTTCCTTCTGCGGCAACGGGGACCGCAGCCCATCCCCACATTTATATTCAATTAAGCGCATATTTTCTGCAGATTTTTGGGCTGCCAATGGAAAAGGGTTGCGCGGCGCTAATTGGACTACAACCGACTTTAGCCCCGCGTAAACCGAATATTCCGATGCTCGAGATGGGGGAATTATTTTGCATTGTTTGTCCTGTTTGTCTAATTACTTTCAACTAATTGAGCTGCCCGATCGTTAATTTCAATTCAATGCGAACAGTTGGGTGTTAACCAACACTGGCAATGGCCAAGTGAATTGTCAAATGTATCTGCAAATTGAGTGAGAAATGGCTGAAAACTGTTGAGCGACAGACTCAATGTCTCACTCTCTGTGTTGTTGGGCCTAAGAGCGATTACGTGCATAATTCAATTGATGTAACAGCCTGTCTGTGCCTTGCGCTCAGTCCTCTCCCATTAATACTGTGACATGGAGATGCCTGTCTATAGGCTGGTGTGGCGCCTGCACAGAAAAGGGATAATTCTGTGCACAGATGTGCCTCAGTTAGAGTTGAGCACAGCCAGAGAGAGAGAGAGAGAGAGAGAGAGAGAGAGAGAGAGAGAGAGAGAGAGAGAGACAGCTACATGTGCACATTGTGCTGTCAATCATGCTCAGGGGCCTGCCAATAAAGCCGAGCAAGTGCGTGTTTCTGTTGCCCACACGCAACGCGTCAACTGCTTCGGGGACTATGCAAATGCTATTTGGGATTAACCAGCTGCTGCTGCTGCTGCTGCTGCTGGGAGCTATCTTTGCGCATGGGATTTCTGCTAGCCCTTTGCTCGCATTCCTTTTGCCAAAGTTAAACTATTGAAATAAGTCGCATTGCGTGCAGTGGGCTTGACTTGCCAATACCCTGCAAAGATATCTAGCCTTCCTCGGCAAGAGCTACTGCATAAGGAGACCCTCAAAAACCTCAAAGTCACAGTTTATATATGTAATTGCTGAATAGTCTCTAGCCCTCTTTCGTAAACTAATACTCTCGACTGCATATCTGGTGTGTGCTGAGTGTGCGTAGAACCTGCGACAGCTGCAACTTCAAACTACATGCAAATGATGTCATAAAAATGTAGACAGCCTCCACGCTTGTCGTCGTCACCTGTGCAAGTTTGTTGAGCACTTCAAAACTAGCTGCTCGAGTTGCTGATGTTGGTTTAAAGTTTTCGCCAGGCACTTATTAAGCATACGCCGAGTGGTGCACTCCAGCCCCAAGGCAGGACGCCATTTGGCCTGAAGACTGATGTTGAAACCCCAATGTGACCCCGAACCGAAGGCAGTTGTTACATCGGCCAGAATCGGCGATTAGGCAAGTGCGGAACAATCTAAATGTAGCTTATCGACCATCGACAGTGCTGATATCGGAGAATTATAGAGATTAGATAGTTGTTGTTTGCTTTAATAGGCGATAAATGTATTACGCAAAGATCTTAGCTATACGGGGGGAGTTTAAGGACTCTTCAGTTCAGCTGGTAGTAGGCGCTGATCACTTGGTAGATCCAATCCACGTAGGCGGGCACAGAGGTGTACACAGTGGGCCGGTCAGCATAGCCGCAGGGTATGTACGTCCAGGAGCCGAGACCCACCAGCTCGGCGGGCCCACCGATGGGCCAGTAGACCAAGGGGCTGCCGCCATCGCCATAGCATGCCTTCACCTGCACGCACACCTGACTCTTCGAGAGCGGCGCATCCGAGGGCAGCAGCTTGGCGCACTGGTCGCTGTTCAGCAGCGGAGCGAAGCCGTATTGCAGCTTCTTGGAATACTCATCGCCGTCGGCTGTGGTCAGGCCCCAGCCATAGATGGCCGTCGTCTTGTTGCTGTAGTCCTCATCGAGGTCCGGCAGAGCTATTTGCTGCACACGATTCGAGTAGACAAACGATTCGGAGACGTGCAGCAGGGCGATGTTATCGCTGCCGGCGACGCCGTTGAACAGGCGGTGCGACGCGGCAAAGTCCACGTGCCGCACCTGGGCGTCGCTCACATTCGATCGATTGGAGAGGCCCGCATAGATGGCAGCGCCAATGACGTCGCCGTTGAAGCTGCGCAGCTCCTGGGTGCAGTGGGCAGTCGTGAGCACCCAGCGCTTGCCAATGATGGCGCCGGCACAGTGATGGCTGTAGATGAGCGGCGTTAAGCTGAGCGAGACGAGATAAGGCGTATTATCCACGCCCTGCACATCGTTGCCGCCTATTATGCGCGCTGACATTTCCATGGCCTGATCCTCCTCTATCCGCCGCATTATGCTCTCAATCAGATGGGGCACCTTTTGCTGCGCCCTGACGGCCTTGGCCAACTCTTCATAGCGGTCCGACAGCAAGTGCTGCAGCTGCAGCTGGGGCAGAGGCCGCGGCTGCTGACTAATGACATTGGCTGTGGCCAGGGCCACTAGCGGCAGCAAAGCAAACAATATCTTTACCGTTAACATGGCGTAACGTATAGCGGCAAATGTAAACTGGTCCCGGAAGCTCTCGAGACTGTGTATATAAACCCAGTTAGTTGTTCAGCTGGAGCTTTATGTGATAAGCGACGAGTATAACAAGAGCGATTAGTGTTTTAGCAGAAAGATAGTGGGAGAGCGGTTAGGCATGGGCCTAGAGATGGTAAAGTGTTCGATATATTGGGTAGACGATAGCTGCGGCTGCCAGCAAAAAGGTATTTTCTCTTTAGGGAAGAAAACACCAAGTGGAGCATGGCAAAGCGCATTGGGAGTAGAGAGAATTTCCCCTGCACTTAGCACTTGAGTTGAGTTCTCTTTTCAATGAATACTTCAGGTTGATCAAAAAGACATCAAAATTGATTACCATCTATCTATCTATATATATATGGGATTCTATTGGATTATGATTAAATATGCCTTACCTTAACCAAGCATACATAATTTCTTATTAGATAATTCCCGTCTCCTCTCGCCCCTTCAATCTTTCATCATCCCACCTCACCTCTCTTTCATCTTTAATATTTCTTTCAGCAAAGGCTTATTTTCGTTAAGCTCTGAAAGTTCAAATTAGACAACAATTAGAAATCTAATTGGAGTCTGGTGTTAAGCTGATTATTTCTGTCTTACATGCACTGCTTAATAGATTTATTTAATTGCCCAGAGCTTGTAAAGATTTGCTCTAAAATGGCCGCGTTTGAGTCTGGCGCTAATTAGAGTCGACTTTGTGTCTGGCCTGGGTTTTATTATCATTGTTTAACTGGACTTTAAAGTGTCATCTATGCCACATGCTCCGCCATTGGGCTTTTCCCTCTTGTTGTTTTTAATGTGTACACAACTGTGTGTGTGTGTGTGTGTGTGTGTGTGTCTGTGTGTGTGCGGTTACACAAAGTCCAAAGCCCGCAGCGGCGTAAAATTTGCTTTTAATTGTCTAAGCCCGTAAAATGGCCGCCATCTGCCGCAGGCCGTGGACATTGTCCACTCTTTTATGTGTGGCCCGCCAAGGACGCGTATCCCTTTATAGACATACGACCCCAATACCTCCCCATATGCATGTATTCATATATTTTTAGCGCCCTTTTGCACGGCGGCGACTCCGGCACGCGTGGCTTGTCAGCGCCTTACGCAAGCTAAAAATACGGCAATTATCAAGGCTGTAAATGTAAAGCGTGTAGGAACTTTAGGATCGTTGGGCTTAGAACTGGCGGCCAGCGGCTCGCTCCCCTATCCTTATCAGCTGTCACTGGATTAGCGTAATTTTTCGCTTATGGGGAAAAAATCAAGCCATAAAAACTTATTATTAGCCGAAAGTGAAATCATTTTCATAAATCCATCTTCTAATCGCCCGATAACAGCCATTGCCATAACGGGCTATTGCGCCTATAAAAAGTCTGTGAATATTCACGATTTCATCATTCAGAGTCCATTACCCAGAATGAAAGTACTCGCCTTCACCATTCTCGCTTTGGTGGCTGCCAGCGCCCAGGCCGGCAAGCTGACCGACAAACTGTCCAAGCTCATCCCCAGCTTGCCCTCTGGCTTCGTGATCAACGGCACCGAGGCTGATCCCCACCAGGCGCCCTACATCGTCTCTCTGGGCACCAACTTCAACAAGCACTCCCACATCTGCGGCGGCACCATCATCAACAAGGAATGGATCGTCACTGCTGCCCATTGCATCTCCAATGCCGAGGGCATGAGCGCCATCGCCGGTCTCCACAAGCGCGCTGAGGTCGATGAGCGCACCCAGCACCGCGAGGTTGACTTTGGCCGCGTCCACGAGCAGTACACTGGCGGCGTTGGTCCCTTCGACATTGCTATCCTGCACGTCAGCGAGCCCTTCGAGTTCAACGAGTGGGTCAGCCCAGCTGCCCTGCCCAGCCGCGAGGAAATCCACGAGGGTGAGACCCATCTGTATGGTTGGGGCCAGCCTAAGTCCTATGTGTTCACACCCGCCAAGACTCTGCTGACCCTCACCACCGAGATCATCAACTACGAACAGTGCAAGGAAGCGCTGCCCGAGGATGCCCCTCTGGCCTCAACCAATGTCTGCTCCGACTCCCTGCAGCAGAGCAAATCTGCCTGCAACGGCGACTCCGGCGGCCCCCTGGTCGTCGAGCACAAGGATGCTCCCTCCGAGCTGATCGGCGTTGTCTCCTGGGGCTACATTCCCTGCGGCTTGGCCAACCTCCCCTCGGTCTACACCCGTGTCTCCGCCTACATCGACTGGATTGCCAAGATCCAGAGCGCCTTCTACACTCTACACTAAATTCTAGTTATCTTCAATAAAAGTGAAATCATTTTGATTAGTAAATATTTAAGCAACTATCTTCTTTGATTTGACAGCTTGATGGGAAATTTATAGATAATTGTTTATCTTTGAGATTTTTATAGCTAATTCATTTATGAAATTTATTACTATTGATGATTAAGACTATATGGAATTTTTTTTATGAAATTTTGAACGTATGGCAAGAGATATCTTCAATTACGTGAAGTAACTGATTGATTGATGATATAGCCAAGTTGAAAATATTGTAACTGTAGGCATTAGCTGCATTGAAAATATTCACAGAAATATTCCTCCGATTAACGAACTAATTTTAAAATACTTAAACCATCTGGCAGCACCGATTTGCTTAGAATGTTATGAGTGAGTGTTGTAGGTGCTGATAAGACGGCTAAGCTTCTGCATTAAGCTGTCTGGCAATATGAACAAATGACAAAGTTGCAGTCGGGCGTTACCAACTATATAATACTCGCTTAGGCAAGATTAGAAAATATAAATCTCGACTGTTGACCAGTTTAAAATTCATAAAAAAATTCTCAAAATTATTAGACTAAATTCTGAAAGATATTGGGTAGATATTCCATTAACTAAGAACTCAAATAACATAAGGTTTGATCAATCTCCAACCTAGCAAAAAAACAATAAACAAAATCCCTTAAAAGTAAATCAATCTGGCAACACCAAATAACAAGTGGCTTTCCTTGTTAAGTTGGCTGCGTCAGCCATGTTGCAAAACACGTATAACAAATCAAGCTTTAACTCTGTTACACCATCACAAAAAATTCCCAAATTGTATGATTATATTATAGATAATTTGGAGCCCCCTGTCCGTTGGCTGCAATAGTCGATGATCACATCGTTGGTGAACTTCTCAAGCGCTCCTATGCTTTACGACACGCGCCCAATCGTCCGAATGATCTTGCAAAAAATATCTTTTGCTTTGTTTATAGAGATTAGCTAAAATATATGGGCAGGAATGTAAACCGCGAGATTCGAGATTTACGGCCCACTTGCCACATTATTTATTTTCGCATTGAACTGTGCCCGCCGCCGATCCACTTGTCTGTGCCGATTCGATCGATGGCCAAGTTTCCACTGATATAGATCTAAAGTGGGCGATTTGTGGCACTGTCTGGTATACAAAGTAGCACTTGGCCTAACCGGGACACGGTCGAATGCGAAAATAAGGATTGTAAATCTGCAGCGCGTCAATTGAACGGCTTCCATAAAGACCGGTTGCCATTGATAGCTAAATCCAGATACGATAAGGGCGGCTAACTGATAAGGCGCCACCGTTTAGGGGCTATAAAAGCGAATGCTCTGGCTACCGATATCAAACAGTGAACTGCGGAGTCAACAGCTGTTAACATGAAACTCTTTGTGGTGCTCATTGCATTGGCCGTGGCCTCGGCCAACGCCAACATTATCGGCTTGCCCGGATTCCCCGAGGGACGCATCATCAATGGCAACGAGGCCAAGTCTGGCGAGGCGCCCTTCATTGTCTCCCTGCAGTCGACCAAGAACGCCCACTACTGCGCCGGCTCGCTGATCAGCGATCGCGTTGTCCTGACCGCCGCCCACTGCATGACCTACTCCACCTTCCAGGTGGTTGCTGGCGCCCACAGCCGCACGGACAAGTCTGAGACGCAGGTGCGTGAGGCCAGCAGCGCCCGTCAGACGGTGCACGAGAAATATGGCGGCGGCGTCGGCCCCTATGATCTGGGTCTGATCTTCTTGGAGAAGCCCTTCGATCTTAATGCCCTGTCCCGCGATGGCAGCGCTCCCGTCTCCACCATCTCGCTGGCCACCAACCAGTTCACCGCCAACACCGACGGCGTGCTCTTCGGCTGGGGCCGTGACAACTCTGGCTCGCTGCCCGACAAACTGCAGAAACTGGACGTGGATATCATTGGCTACAACGAGTGCCTGGATCAGCTGCCCCGCGGCAACAAGCTGGCCGACAGCAACGTGTGCACCTTCACCGCCGGCACCACCGATGGCGCCTGCAACGGCGACAGCGGCGGCCCATTGGTGAGCAAGAAGGCCGATGGCAGCTACCAACTGGTCGGCATTGTCTCCTGGGGCTACACTCCCTGCGCCAGCACCAAGTACCCCTCGGTCTACACCTACACTGGCGCCTACAGCCAGTGGATCAAGGAGCACAGCAACGACTTCTAAAGCCTCTGAATGAATAAACGAAATCAACTTTTGCACTACTTACGTCGTCCCACTTGATAAACTTCTCCCCATCCTGCAGAGCCTGTGGCACCTCCACGCTGGCCGTCGATATGTAGGTGCCGCCTGCGCTCATCATTTTGTTGCCCTTTTTTTTTGTTTCTTGCTTTTCTTGTCTCTTGTTGCCTTTGCGTTGATTTGGTTTGGCTTGTTTTTAGCTTTTTCCGTTTACTTTTGTTTTTTGGCTGTAGTTTTAGCCGCTGCGCTGCATTTCCTTTGTTGAATTTGTTGCGTTTTCAGCTTTTGTGATACTCTCGATTGTTGGGCTTGCTTCGCATACAAATGGCGCCATTTGAGCGTGTCCTGGTCCTGGCCTCAATTAGACCGCCGCTGCAACTGCGGCTCGCTTCACCTGCAGCAGCTGCATTCCTTGGGCTCCGCTCTTTGCAGCTTGATTAAAATTCCGCTAATGTCCGACTGCAAGAGAGAGAGAGAGGTGGAAACAAACAAACAAACGTTTAGAGTGGAGTTATCAAATAGCCAACCAGCTGCAGTTGTGTGTATTTACACTCGAACAGAGATTGCCTATCAGCAGCGGCTGACCGCAGCGCCACAGCAATGCGTTCTAAATACCTAAATATATAATTAGAGAGTTGAAAATGTTTTACTTTGGCTTAAAATTTAACTTGATTTGAGGCAAGCTCTTAAGTAAGCATTACTATCTCAGCTCTTACAACTAAAAATTTAAATTCTATGTAAAATATTTCCCGAAAAATTCAAATAAAATTTTCTGCTTTTTCCTCTCTTTTATTTCGCTTTCCTTAATACTCTCAATTAGTAAAGTTTCTCAGAAAGCTTAATACTTATAAGAATTTCTGTTGATTATGCTCGTTGCATAACTTTGAAAAATATTCAAGAAAATTCAATTTGTTGCTTAAAGTCAACAAAAGAGTTTCATTTGGCTTTCGCCTTGCTCTTTTGTTTCAGTAACAGGAGTAAAGCTTTGCTTTTAATCAAATCATTCCATTCCATTTTTCAATCTCACTCTTCTCTTTCATTTTAGCATTGACAACAAAAACTGAAAAAGATATTTCGATTCGAGGCCGATGCCCATTGCTCCTCCGCCCTGCTCTGTTTCACACATATCAAATTTACGCAAAATTTATGGAAATATATTTTTTTCTGAGCTTGTTTCGTATTTCAAGCTCTCCTCCTCGCGCTCCAAATATATTCTTGAATTTGTAAAAATAGTTAAGCTCTGGCTATATTCAAATCAATTCATGCCCATTCTCTGTCTGGCTGAATAGCCAGCTCGTTAGGGTCAGCAGCTGTGGCTGCGCAGAATTTCGCTTTCGCTTTGTTAGCCTATTTTCGGGCTGCCTCGGCGCAGCAGCATTGTATAGTTTTTATACCCTGAACCCATTGAAAATGGGTAATCAGGGTATAATGTTTTTGTTGGAAGGCGTATGTATGTAACAGGCAGAAGGAGGCGTGGCAGACCCCATAAAGTATATATATTCTTGATCAGGGAGACAAGCCGAGTCGATTTAGCCCTGTCCGTCTGTCTGTCTGTCTGTCCGTCTGTCCGTCTGTCCGTCTGTCCGTATGTATGAACGCGTCGATCTCAGAACTTACAATAGCTAGAGACTTCAAATTTTTTTTTGTAGGTCCCTGTATAGGGCGCGCATATCGAGTTTGTTTCAGAAATTCGATAACTGTTATCGTTTTATTGTTATCGATTAAAAACGAAAATCTAAATTAAGCTATAAAATTCTATCTAATTCATCTTTATAGCTAGAGTCTTCAAATTTTGCATTTAGTGTTATTTGGGTCTTACGCAATTTCGGTTTTTGTTAAATTTTGGGTGCCACGCCCCCTTCGCCTCCAATTTGTAACTCCCGTATATCAAATACTAGAGACTTGTGCTTTGGCACATACATATATATGGATGACGTGATCACGCCCAACAAGTTTGATCAAAATCGTTACTCTAGAAAAAAAGTTATTAAGCATTTAATTTCCCATGTCATTGGCATGCAAACAGCAGCCAAAGAACAGCTGACGCAACGACTGGCGCTTGTGAGTGCTTGCGCCTGTGTATGTGTGTGTGTATGTGTTGTTTGTAATGAACATATATATAAACTTATGTATATTAAAGAAACGGAGATTGTTTGGAATTGCGGTTCTTCGCAGGGTTCAGGGTATACCCTAGTCGAGCGGTCTCGACTAGAGTTTTCTTACTTGTTTTGGTTTTGGTTTATTTTGCCCTTTCGCATTTCATTTATTCAAAATTGTTTTCTCGCTAATTTGGTGCACAAAACGCTGTCAGTTCAGAGTCTTTTCAATTAGCTGTGCGAATAACTTTTGGCCCCGCAGCGCAGCTGTATTGTGCTCGAACTTTAAATAGACATCCGGCTGAGGCAGAGCTCCTAAAGCGGAACTGTGCTCCGATGACAGCTGCCGATAAATGTTCAGTAAATTCATTCATTCTGCGCTCCTGAATCATTCATGGCAAATGCTTTAAGTTTTGCTCTCGAAAACACTTAATCCGCTTAGCCAAAGAGCCGAAGGGAGCAGCAGATAATGGCTGATGGAGTGGAGCTAGTAAGAGACACTCACACACACACACTCCCACACACACATACGTGACTTTCCAACTAATTCATTTATAATTTCTTCTGGCCATGCCATAACCAATTCCAGCAAAAGACACAAAATGAAAACGTAAGCAAACTTTGAGCCACTCCGCAAGCCACACAACTTGACCATGTGTATGTGGGCATGCGTGTGTGTATGTGTGTGTGTAAGAGTGTTTTTCACCCACACACACACACACACACACACACACATGCTCGAAAAGGAAGTCATTTGTTTTTTGTTATTGTTGTTTGTGCTCACTATGGCAAATATAAATTGAATTTGTGTGCATTTATTTTTGGCAGTTTTCCTTCCACTTTCCATTTTCCACTTTTGCACATTTTCGCTATTGTCCGCAAACGGAACATTCACAAATTGAGTTTCGTACGTCAAGGCAAATTTCTGCTCGCTGCGGAAGTAATTAAACATTTTGTTTTGCATGCGAAGCGCGTGGAAATGATTGGAAAATTGTTATGGCTTACATAAGCGTGAGAAGGGAAAATCGAATGAAAATTGCCCGTCGTTTCAGCGTTTCCTTTTTTCTCTCCCGACCAGCTCCAGCTCCTTCAGCTCTATTTTCATTTCAGTTTTCTGTTTTCTGCTTTTCTTTTTTTATTCGCACAAATCGTTTTAAGTGTTTTATGGCAAACGGGCAAAAATTTATTGCAGGCAATTTGCAGATATGCCCACGCCTGCGTCCTCATTGGGGAGAGGGTGGAGACGGGGGTGTGGCAGGAAATCACAGCGGCAACATACAGATTTGAAGTGACTTCCACTTCTAGCAACAATAATAACAGGACCAAAGCGAGAATCGCATGAATCATGCATGCGACACAAAACAGAACAAAATGGCGGCTCTCACTCGCTCGCTCGCTCGCTCCCTACAAACGCTTTCGGGGCAGCGCCATAAATCAAAAGAATCCCCAGTCGAAACAGGAAAATAAAAATATGTTTGCTTCACTGTAAAATGCAAGGAATGAAGCTAAGATATTTCTGAATACTCTTTGTAAAGATAGTAAAAGTTTTATTTCTCACTTTATGAGCCATAACGCACCACACTAAGCAAGCTCTCCCCCAAGGTTAGCTTACATCGTAGAGATGTGCATGGGTAGCAAGTCAAAATTAGACTTGCCTTTGCTCGGTCAATATACATTACAGACTGTAAACCTTTTTAGGCCTCGCTCTCTTAGGCTACCTAAACAGCCGTCTGATTGGGCTCCATGGCCTAATTTAATGGCCAAGCGCTTGCTAGCTGTAAATTGCCTTTGTCTATGCTCGCTTAATAGGTATAACTTTGGCTCTGCATACTTGCTTTATTTCCGATAATTATAATTTTTAAATAATTATACTGGGCTGCTCAACTTAATAAGAACAAAATTGGTTTTAAGTTTGAGAAATTGTATCTCTTTAACGAAAGCTCCGATTTGAATGAAATCAATTTTGTTATATACAAACACTAATCAGTTATGACGAAGAAAAATATCAGGAAAATTTTCAGAAAATTTTAATTTTTTATGAATTTTTAATTTATTTAATAACATAAATAATCATAGTATTTTTTTGGACTCATCTAAATAGGTTTGGGTATTAAAATTATTTTATTTATTTATTTATTTTTTATTTAATTTTATTTTTTCTTATTATTATTTTTTTCTAATTTTTTGTATATTTCATTTAATTTTAATTTATTTATTTTATATTTCTTGTTTATCTTCTCCAACCTTTCTTAAGCTTGCGCTTGCTTGTACATAACATACACACGGTATAGTCACGCTAAAGACATTTGTAATCTCTCAAATTATTATCCTCCATGGTCACTTTAATGCAATAAAATCCTAAAGAACTCTGGAATGTTTCTCTCAGCTCACATTATGCGAGTACAAACCCATAAAAGTTACCTCGAATCGTTAAGTAACGTGTATTAATGCACATGTCCTCCATGGCCGCGTATACAACTCGTTGGCCATAACGTTGTGAGGAATATGCTCATTGTTATGGGCCCCAAAGAAAACGGAAACAGAAGGAAAAGTAAAGTAAAATAAATACCCTTTCCGGTTCATAATCAAACTTATGCAGCCTACGGCAGATGCCGTACAGCTGACTGGCAAATCAGCTGTTGTTGTTGTTGTTGCTGCTGTTGGAAGTTGCTTGTCAAGCGGCAATCTTGGAGCTGGGAGCTCGACGTTTGGCGCTTGGCACTGGCAAAAAACATGATAATCAAATCAAGGCGCCAGCTATTTGGTTAATGTGCATGACAGCGTTGCCGATGTCGACGACGACGACGACGACGACGTCGCTGCTGCCAGCCAAGTTAAAATGCTTAAAAGTGAGGCAGGTGAGCTTCAAAAGATAAGCGATGAGCAACAGCAGCGGCAGAGGCAGCGACAGCGACGCCGGCAGCGTGGGCGACAAAATTGGGAGTCGAGCAAAATTGTGTGGCATGCTTTTAGGAGCAAACGTTTTTGTCGACGCGCAAATTGCAGCGACAGCCTGTGGCCTGCCACTGTGTGAGTGTCAATGTGTATGTGTGTGTATGCCAGTGTCTGTGTGTGTGTGTGTGTGTGTGTGTGTGTGTGTGTGTGTGTGTGTGTTGTGTGTGTGTATGACTATAATTTCATTTGTGGTACATAAAACTTTTGCTGGCGCTTCATCTCGCATTGGGCGCCAAAAGCGCTAAAGCGTCTAAAGCGAACAAGTGAGCGAGAGTGAAAGAGAGAGAGAGAGAGAGAGAGAGAGAGAGAGAGAGAGAGAGAGAGGAGAGAGAGAGAGAGAGAGTACGTGTTTGTGTGTGTGAGTGAAAGAGCGAGAATTACATTAAACTAATTGCTTTAGCTTGTCATTGTTGTTGCTCTCATGTATTTATTGTTAGTGAGGCTTTTAGGCGAAACCAAATTATATTTACTTGTATGTCAAAATACATATTTGTGTGTGTGTGTGTTTGTGTGTGTTTGGCTATTATATATCTAAAATTTGAGGCAGCTGTACAGTTTGACAAGCGCCGTGCATGCTCATGCCAGAGCGGGACAGACAGATTGGCAGCAGCAGTAACACTCGAGTCTGCAATTACCTTTGACCTTAAGCACAACAACTCAAACAAGCGCTGCGAAATCAAATATTTAAGCCAACTCACACACAGACACACATTCAGACACGTACAGCGGCCCGGCACCACCAGCAAACCCAGCAAAAAAAAAGGATTCGGAAGTGGTTTTTGGGTTTATTAAAATGCAAAAGTGTTGAGTAATTTGCGGGCAGCTTTCGCCTACCGTGTTGCCTCGAGTTGTTGCCTTGAATATTTCAACAGCGCAGCAATCATGTAAATTCCCCTGCTCCATGTTGTTATTGCCTGGACACTCTTTACGCGCACAAATTCATCAGGCTACAAACGAGCCCGGCGCCGCCCAGCGCATTGTGTCAACACACCAAACACCAGCAGCGCCGCCTGCTTTTTGGCGATATCGTTGCCATAAAGTACACAAATAAATAAAAAATAAAATAAAAAAAATATATATAAAATACTCCTCCTTCCTCACTTTCTCTCTCTCTCTCTCTCTCTCACTTTCTTGATGTCCCTCTGTCCACGTTACACAAAAAAAGCAAAGCAAAACAACATTAGGTTCAATGACACCCCAAAAAAACAGGACCTCGGGCACCTCCAGCACGAAAGTTTGCGCTGGTTACCCATTTTGAGGAACCTGCATCAACGTCAAGTCGAGCCTCGCACAGCCACCACTTGTCGGCCCACTTGGCGCCTTCAATTGGAAAACTTTTGTTTCGCTTCGCTCTCAGGTCTTCGTTTCGGGTGATTTGCATTTTTAATTTCATCCACCCACTGCGACTTCAGCGCTCGCACCACACTTAATTCCCGCTTTCGAGTTTACTGACCCAACTTCAGCCCACTCAACTGCCAGATAATACCTGTCGATATATAGCAGGCAAATTGTGAAAATATTGACTAAACAATTGATGGGTTTTTGCACGCGACTTTTCACCAGCCCCAACAGAGCTGCCTGCTGCTCCCGGCCTCGCTCAGTCTGTTTTCATTGTTGCAAAAATGTTCTATTTATAAAGCATTTTAGGGTCCGGGCAGCAAGTGCGAAAAGTTTAGCATAGTTTTCAGAGCATTCCAGCAGCACAACAGCAATACGCAAAGACCATTCGGCACGTATTGATTGGAAACTCGAGATAGTCCTATTAAAGACAATAACACTAATGGAAAATAGTTCAATTGGAAACCGGAATAAATGAGGTTATTAAGCAGCAAAAGCTAAACAGGAAAAGCAGAAGAAAACGAAATCGCAAATGGTAAATTGAAAATGGTAAAAAATTGATGAGATTCGCGAGCTGCAACTGAGTGTTGAGGCAAGAGAAACGTTTGCTAATATAGATTGAAGTTATATAAGGATTCAGTTAGGTTCAATTACAATAGAAATGTTTAAGATTAAAGAGCTGAAACAATTTTAGCAGAAACTTTCGTAGAGTCAACTCTACGAAAGGAAAGTTATTGTTTGAGTTTCTATAGTTCATATTAAATAAAAATATATTTATATTATATGGATATCTGTCTATAGACATTTATGCTACAATATAAGCAAAAGTTATTTATAGAAATCAATGTAAATTCAATTATTCATTTAACTTTCGAAGACACCAAATCAATCTTAAACAATTTCAGTATTGACTCGCTATAGGCAAATAGAAAAGTGCCTTTTGATTGATTAATATTCGATATTAGTTATATTTGATATTCAATTCACTTCGATTGTTAAAGATAACTAGAAATGATAGATGAGCAAAAGGTTAGACATTATATATTTGCAAGCTTTGAATGGGGTTCCCCTTTCCGCATAGTTGAAATATTTGATTAATCGGCTTAAATATGCTTGAAGTGTCAGCTGAAGAAGAGATTTTATTGGTCTGGCATCTGAGAATCTGCTTAGAAGCGGGAGATGTTATATCACAGAAAGTAAGACAAATGGCTTTGGCTGCTTAAGACTTAAATAAGTTTTGATTTGCAATGATATAGTGCTATTGACTACAGATTTATCAAAAGGCACTGATCTCTAAATTATACCTACATATATAAGAGAATTTAATTTTCTTCTTGCGACTGAGATATACGCTCATTTCAATTGACATTAATGAACTTTGAAGATGTTAGCTATGCCCCATAGACCCCACTCTTCATGAACTTCTACAGACTCCTCACTCAATAGTCAAACCTGAATTAAAAATCAACAATCTACAAGACTTAATTATAAATGCGCAGAGCGTTAAGTCGCTTACAAAGCAGGTGAGTCAAGAAGATGTCAAGTTGGAATATTTTTCAAAATTAAGAAATGGCACAGACTCAAGTTCGCCTCACTTTTATCTATAAATTCTTTTAAAAATAATAAATAAATTAAATAATATTTATAGCAGTTTATACGCAATAAAAACGTATCTATCTACCTCCTATTTCAATTCCATCTATATTGTATACTTTTGTAATTTTAATTAGGAATTTAATATATATATTACATGAAAAGCATGTCTATTATAATTCAGTTAGGTCCCCTCAAGCCTCGGTTCATTATCGAAAATATTTCCTGGTTTATTATTTGCCTAATCAAGTACAAACCAGAAGCCACTGCCTTTAAGTCGATAGCTTAAAATGTAATTTTAATTTGATTACATTTTCCACGGCCTAAACAGAGCCATTTTGACATTTTGGCAAAGATCAAGAGTCAAACGTTTCCAATTTGAGGCTCGTCGGACGCGCGACACGCGATACGCGATACGAAGAGAGGCGAGAGTGAAAATGTCCATAAACAAAACGGGGCAAAACTGTGCGGCCATAAATCTCGGACAGCCTTTCATTAAGGCTAATTACGCGTGCCGAACACAAAGGGTGCCCGTCAGCCAGCGGTGGGCGGGGGGAGCTGCGTGTGCTAAATGAGCGTTGCATTAGCACCAAAATAAAGAAATAAACAGCATTATTTACAAAACACAGAGAGGGAGAAAGGCAAACAGCACGCGCTGCTGTGTGTGTTTAGTTTGGTTTTGCATTAAAATGCAACCACATGCCACTGGCCACAGGCCACAGGCCACAGGCCACACTGCGTATGCGTCATGTGTTGCATGTGGCATGTACAGTCATCTGCTGTCGATTCCCTTTAGCGGCAACTTTAATCACACTTTGCATCAAATACTCTTTTTAAACTAATGAAGTTTGCATAAATTGACCGCAGCATCAGTTCGAAGTGCCAGAAATAATGTAAAATAATAATTAATTAGGCGCTGACACAAACACAGGGGCAGAGACACAGTAGGTAGGTAGTAGGCTAAGCTTATCGCGCCTTAACGCCAGCTATCACAATAGCAACAATTAAATGAGTTGCAATCAAAAGGTATGCGACTTCAGAGACACCCTAGGCTAGGGGTATCCCTAGCTAGTGAAGAAGGAATATTAGGGGATTTCCTTTAGTAAAAATATATACTAGCTGAACATGCATCAATATTTGATGTCGATATATTTTTTAATTTGTCAAAATTGTTAGCTTTATGTTGATGTCAAATATGATAAGATATCTATTAATATATATATCCATCAGTTTATAAAGTTGCCAAATTACAAATTTCCTAAAAATCTGTAAGAAATAAAATAAATTTTTGTTATACATCTATAGCTGATCAATTAAGTTCATAGACAGCGATAATGAATACTAATATTTATTTGGGAGGCATTAAATTTTATTTATATATATGTGCATAATATTTTTTATTTAATTATATTGTATATTATATTATATGCTATAGGCTTAGGCTGAGCCCTAACCCTTGTTTAATCATTGAAAATCGACGCGACTATTTTTATTGTGGTTGGCTTTCAGACAAGAGCCATTAAGCTCATTAAGCAGACAACAATAATGTCAATAATGATTTCTATAATATTTTTTATTGTGCTCGCATTCAATTAGCATTGATAAGATCTAGTTTCTGTAAGTTGAGAGTATTTTTTGTTATTTTTTATATTGTATACAGATTCGTATGAATTGGCTTTAAACAGATTAAATTTCTATATTTTATATTACATTTTTTGAAGAGATTCAATTACTAAAAGATGTTATTATTGGATTATAAAATAACAAAAGTAATAAAAATGAATAATGAATACTAATATTTATTTGGGAGGCATTAAATTTTATTTATATATATGTGCATAATATTTTTTATTTAATTATATTGTATATTATATTATGTGCTATAGGCTTAGGCTGAGCCCTACAAATTAATTATTTGAAACCTATTTTATTGTTAAATAAGGAAGAACTTTCATTTCATTTTCTATTCTAATATATATAAATGTTTTCTTCTTTGCTCTTGAATAGTTTGCATAGCATAAGCAATATGTGTGCAATAAATTTTATATTTCTTTCAACAAGCACATTCAGCTTTGCCCGAGCTCAGACTTGAGCTGCTGCTTTACAATTGAATAGCTGAGCGATTGCAGATCCTGGCACTCGGAAAGCAATAGAAATTCGTTTGCTTTTCAGCTCATTTAACATTCGTTTGTCCTAGTCACTTGCCAAGTGTAGTCCTCTTATCTTGAATATGGCTTTGTTTACGCCCTAATCTCAGCTTTTCCTACGCTCAGCTCATGCTTTATCTTATATAGCAGAGAAAACATGCTTGAAAAAGTCTTTAACTGCTTTATGACACCCGGCCAACACGGTGTTATGCATACAGGGTATTAAAATTGCCATTTGCCGTCAGCTCATTCATATTCATAGCGAATTCCTTTCGCCCAACCCCTCAGAGAGCTTATTTGGCTATCCGTGGAATATTCAAGCATTATTTTAGCAGCCGCAGTAGCAGCGACGGCAGCGTTAGCAGCGAATGTCGGGTCTCATCTTTGTTTTATTTATAACATTGAGTTGAGTCGAGTCGAGTTGAGTTTAGTTCAGTTTGCGTGTTTTTTTTTTCTCTGCTGTGCGTTTGTATCTCTGTGTAAATTTTGTTTTCATTTTTTTTATCGCGCTTTTATCTAGTTTGTCAACGTTATCAGGGCACAAGAACGTTAACAGGGCGAGTCTCGGATACACTCATACACTCATACACGCACACACACTCACGCCCACATTAAACACCCCCCCTCTGCCACCGCCTCCTCGGTGTTGCCTTAGTTCCTGATTCTTTTAGCCACAGCTGCGGAACCACATGGCAATGAAGGCAGTTAGAAAATTCCCGTATTAGATTTGACGCTTCATTATAATGATAGATCGTTGTGTGTGTGTGTGTGTATGTGTGTGTGCGTTGGCGTATGAGTTCAGCAGAGAACAACAGCAACGACAACCATTGCTAGAAGCAACAACAAGTGTAGAACAGCTACAACATAGTTTGGCTTACGCTGCGTATGCGCAACTTTTTTCATATTGCAGCCGCGTTGGCGTCGTTCTTAAATAGTTAATGAGCAGCTGCGACAGCAAGGGAATTGTGAGGGAGTGGGCTCGGCTTTACGGAACGGGTTAAACAGCATAATGAGCCAAGTGTGAGCTGCAGTGTGTATACAGAGAGGAGAGGGAGAGAGAGAGAGAGAGAGAGACAGAGACAGGATACTAATTGCTGCTGGCCTTCTATCATTATACATCAGCTCTTGTGTTTCTCTGTATCTTAATTTCTCTCTCTCTCTCTCTCTGTCACTGCTTTTCAATCTTTTTATCTTAATTGCGTTTGACTGATTGAAACAAGCGGTTTTTTTAATGTCCATCAAACGCGCCTGACGACTGCTGCCGCTGCAACCTTAATGCAGCAGCCAATCATGTGGCATGCGACATGTGGCAAGCGGCGTGTGGCATGTGGCAACTGCAACGCCGCTGGCTAAATGCAACTTATGCCATGTTAAATAAGCGAATAAGCATTGAGCTGCAGGCGTTTGCCTTCCATAAGTGCTTGTAGGAGGCGAGTTCTCTGTTCACTGGCTGCTGTCTAGGGGGAGGAGGACTGGTGGAGTGGGTAAGACTGTAAAACTATCTGAAGTAGAAAGTGACTGCAAAACTGTCAAAACTGTTGCTTGCAAGTGTAAGGAATTCGGATTTTGTTCAATGTCGAAGGAAGCCTGACTGCATGACCTACATATATTCAAGATAATGAAACTTATCTGAAGAGCTAACAATATATGTAAATAAACAAAATATAGATTTCTTTGTTGTTAAAAGCTTATATTACTAAAATACTTTAGAAAATTATAAAAATATGTATAAATAAAGTCTACTAAATAAAAAGCATTCAACACAGTCATCAATTTTCCTGGAAATGCGCTAAACTTAGCAATTGAAAATGCAACTAGCTGCGGCTGCGCCTCTCAGTCGATGCTGGCATTGCAGTCAACACTTGTGGAACGCACAGCTTGAGATACAAAATGCGTATCTGTGAGATACTCGCAGATAGTTCGCCACGCGTTCGCGCCGTCGGCCTTCCACGAGTTCAAGTACAACCGGCGACTGGCGACGGGCAACAAGCAACAAAGTCAACTATTAGACACTCCAGCATAAGCCCCCAGCCCCTCCCAGCCCGCCGGCTGCCAGCTGACGTTGCCCCGCCCCATTGTGCCAGACACACAGAAAAAATATAAAACTTAAAACTTTTCAACACATTGCCTCAGCCGAACAAAAAACAATTCTCTGGACTGCGCCAAAAATTAGCCCAGAGCCAAAAACAATTTTCGGCACAATTTTCAATTAGCAGCAGAAAAAATAACAACAACAACAAAAGCATTTGGCAGTAATGCACAGTGGCATAGAGTTGAAAATTTCAAAATAAGTTGAAAGAAAATTTTGGAAAATTAAAAAAAAATATTTAAAAATTATAATTTTTAACGAAAATATTTTAGAATAATTTAAAAACAAAAATAATAGAAATATATTTAAATAAAATAAAATAAATATCAATTTAAATGTTCCACTTATAATACATATTTTAAAACAATTAATTTCAGTTTTTCAACAAATTTTCAATGCAATCTCAAGCATTTGGCCCACTGTGCGCCGTGGAAAAATGTTTAACAAGTAAATTGAATTGAATGAAATTGTATTTTGATTTGATTTGTGATGGATGAGATCAACGACAACGAAATCAAATTAAAAAAACACTTTGAGCGCAAAATGTATGCCCCAGCAGAATGGATCCGCCTATTCTTATTCTTATTTTATTTCATTCCATTTCATAGATTTTGGTTACCTGTGCGAAAGTTTTTGACTTTCAGATGACAATCGAGTTTGGGTTGTGCCGTTGAATCAATTTCAATTACAGATTTTGTACTCGAAACGGGATCCAGTTTAAGATACAACAAATTACCGTTACGATTGGCTAATGGACGTGAAGCACACAGTGAGGTTGAACTCCCCGCGGATCCCACTTGATATATGTATATATAACTGTATATAATGCTTGGTCTTTGGCTTGATTTACACCTGGGAACTCATCAGCACTGAGTACTTAAGCACTGTCTCTGTCTAAGCAGCATCTACTAAGTTAGTCACACACGAGACACACACACACATGCACAGCTGAACTCGGAGTCTGTGATTGGGAAGCGAAAGACTTTTCAGTAATACTTTGTTTTTGTTTTCTTGTGTGTTCTCTGCTGTTGCTCTCTGATTTTGTGGAGTTCACTGAAAACGCGACCGAACGCTTCGGCGTGCGACGAATGTCTGTTGGGAAAACGAAAATGCGAAACTGAAAATGAAAATTTCACAGCTAAACGAGAGATACGCCGAGATGGGAGCGAACGAGCGAGCGAGCAAGTGAGAGACAGAGAGAGAGAAAGAGAGAGGACGACCTTTGTTGGAGCGGCGCGTGCTAAGTCTGTGCGTGTGTGTGTGAAGGTGAGTTGCTTTTGCGTGAGTGAGTGCTTGCAAAATGTCAAATTGTAAATAAACGAAAATGCCCAAAAAGAAACTGTTATACACAGGCACAGAGGCAGCTAGAGAAAGGGGACTGAATAGCCAGGCAGGGCTAAAGAAAGAAAAGCTGAATAAATCTTTCGCTAAAAATATGGAAAATAGCGAGAAAAAAAGTCAGATATTATATATAAATAAATATATAAAAATATAATATCTAAAAATAAAAAATTTTGATATATGTATATAATAAAATAATAAAAATAAATAAATTAAAAAATCAAATATAAATAAATAAAATGTAATAAATATAAATAAATGAATTAAAATAAATTAAATTAAATAAATATACAGTGCCGGTGAAAAAAATAGCACCAAAATAAGCAGCTCACTTAATTTTACAGTAAAACTTGACTAAAAGAATTTTGGTTTGCAGTTTCTTTTTTCTTGCCTCACCGACAGTCTCTTTGATTTGGGAGAGCAAGAAAAAGAACGAAAATGATAACGGTTCTTCTCAGAAAAAGCAAAATCGAAAGGAGAATGCAAAATAGCGCGGTGAAAAAAATAGCACTAAGCACATGTTGTCATAGAAAAAAAGCATTTACGCGAAAATTATTATTGTAAAACCCTCGTGTTTATTAGAAAAAGTTATTTTTTAAAGGAAAACATAGCTTAAAAACAAAATTAATAGCTGTTTTTTTAATATGGGGCGCGGAAAGCATTGCAGTGATGAAGAAAGTTATCCGAAAGGAAAGTTATCCGAAAAACGTTAGAAGAAGGCAAAACATTCGCCGAAATAGGTCGTATACTGGGCTGTTCCAACAAAATGATCAGTAACGCCAAGAAATTTGTCCCAAAAGTGGAGTCTCGGGGGCGAAAATCTGTACTGTCGCCGTTGCTCGTCAAGCATCTTGTAAGACAGAGCAAGAAAGAGCCATTTAAGCTAGCAACAGAGCTTAAACAAGATTTTAAAATTTTTGCATCTGTTGAAACCATACGTACTAGGCTACGGGAAAATAATTTAAATGCTTGTAGTCCAAGAAAAGTGCCACTATCGACGAGTAACCACGTAGCTAAACGCATGAAGTTTGCCAAGCAACACTCCAAATGGCCAGTGGAAAAGTGGAGGAACGTATTGTGGACAGACGAGAGCAAAATCGTGTTATATGGAGGGACGGGATCTCGTATTTTCGTTCGGAGACCACCAAATAAGGAGTACAGACCAATGTACTCGAAAAAAACGGAGAAGCACGGGGGTTCCAATATTATGAGATGGGCGTGCTTTTCGTATTATGCAGTAGGTCCGCTTCATTGGACTAAAACGATCATGGATCAGCACGTGTACATTTATATCCTGCCAAATATAATGCTACCACATACAGAGGATGAAATGTCATTAGTTTAGGTCCTGCAGCAGGACAATAACCCCAAGGATACGAGCAGATAAGCTGAAAAGTGGTTTGCGGACGACGCCATCAACGTCATGGAATGGCATCCACAGTCTCTGGATCTCAATCCAGTTGAGAATTTGTGGACTAATGTTAAAAAGGAAGTTCACATCTGCAACCTAACATCAAATAAATCACTTTGAATGGTTGTGAAAGAAAGTTGGGAAAGGATTTCTATTTCTAGATGCCAGGATTTAGTGGATTCCATGCCAAAGCGCTGTGTGGCCGTAATAGCCAATAAAGGATACTCAACCAAATATTAATACACGAGTTAAATACCATAGTTTTGAATTTAAAGTACTTTTGCTTAACATTTTTAAGTAAATTTTCTGTTTTCGCCATTGTGATGGGACAGTGCTATTTTTTTTACCGCCTTAATTTTGACCTAACCAATATAATAAGTGAATATATTTTGAAATACCCAAGAAATATGGAGTCCTTTCTTTTACAAATATATTAATGGATTGATTAGTTGAATAAAATCATTTTATGTTAAAAAAATTCAGTTATTTTCAAAATTTTACAACTTTGAATTTTGCAACACCCCATGGTGCTATTATTTTCACCGCAGCTGTACATATAAAATATTAAATAAATATAAATATTAAATAAAATATTAAATAAATAATAAAACTAGATTTTCAACTTATAACAACCACCACTGTAAAAACAGAATATGTAAGGCATTTACAAAATTTATTATTAAATATAGATTTATTAACATATCTAATTAACATATTTTATATTAAATATAAAATAGTCTTAGTAGTAGTTCACTGTGCTGTGTTAATACCAGCTATGCTCAACCGATTGGCCACCACTGTAATTGCAAACTTATGCGCGCCCACCCCACGCAACTGTAAACTGTTATACGTGAGCTTTTTTTGCCGTGCTGCACACACACGTTGCGTTCGTTCGGCCGCTCGCAAGAGAGCAGCTGCTACGAGCGCGTGTTTCCGCACGCTATCTCGCTCTCTCTCTCTCTCTCTCTCTGTTCGTGTGTTTTGTTTTTGTTTTGGGGAAAAGCTGCTGCTGCTGTAAAGTTAGCATGTTTTGATAAGAGACGCGCTCTCACTCCCTCGCTCTCTCTCTCTCTCTCTCTCGCTGTACTGCCTCTCTTTTTAGTTAAATAAACAAGCGGCACTGCTTAATAGTGAGCGAGGCAGTGGGAGAGGGAGCGGCACAGAAGCGGCATTTGGTAATAGTTTTTGCATAGTTTTCGCATTTGGGAGTTGTCAACGACAAGTGGCTAGAAGTAGGCGTGTCGCCGCCGACAGCGATGCCGGCGCCAGCAGCGACGTCGCGTCTGGCTAATCAGCGACGAAAACGGACAGAAATCAAATAAAAATTGCCAATTTGGTTTGTTTGTTTGTTGGTCGCTGGCCCGTCTCTCACTCTGCGTGTGTGTGTGTGTGTGTGAGTGTGTGTGCCTGACTGTGTCGGTGTGTGCCTTATTTTGAATTTAAATTACAGTTGCAGCCAAGAATTTTTATATATGATTTTATTTTTAATGTGTTTCGAATCGGCGTACGTGAGAAATAGCCACGAACAACATGACAACAATTTGATTAACGCGCCAAATGCAAAATATCGAATATGCCCGATAGTATATGGAAGATATATGAGTCCAACTAAGCCGAATCGACTGTGCATACGACACTCAGTAGACGCAACAAGGGATGAGAAGATGTATGAACAATATCTGACCCAAATTTCAGCTGATTGACAAGGTGAAATGCGTAGATACAAAAAACGTATCTCACGGATACGCGCTGTGCACTTTTTTATTTCACAAGTGATACCCTATGAAAGTGACTCAACTGGGGTATATTGATGGCCGTGTGAGATTATAAAATATAATAGATTAGTTTCAGCTGAAATATAGACATCTGTATTAGCAAACATTGCATATATTCTACACAACTCGATGAAATCAGCCAAGTTTTGGTTTGTGCATACTTTGAAGTGCTTTGAATAAGCTCTGCAAATTGTATATTAATCGAACATAAAGTACTCGAGTTATTCAGGAAAGACTATTATTCATTTTCTGCATATAGCTTGAAAGCTTTGCGCAGCTGCTACAGTGCTATATTAGGGCAGTTCGCAGTCGAGTTGATACAATTTTAGCAACTCTTATTCACTTTTTTTTTCGTAATAAATATACACTCACACACACACACTCGCACACACACATACATACATGTACATACAAAGGGCGAGTATTGCAAGGCTTTTAAGCTGGCAGCAGCAGCTGCTGCCGCTGCTGATTGATTGTTGTCCTCAAGGTCGGCAAAAACGGACGGACAGACGGATGGACGGACACAAAAGATATGCAAATCCAGTTGACAGCTTTTGTTGTGCCACAGCGGCAACCCACAAAGAGCAGAGAGCACTCTAACCTTTGCAAACCCTTTCCCCTGCATCCCCCCCATGCCCACTCTCAACTATGAACTATGCCAATCGTCCATAAAGTTGCTCGAATTATGGCACAAAGCAATTGCCATGCATATTTATTTGAACATAAAGAACAGCAGCAACAACAACAACTAGAGTGGGCAACAACAATAGCAATAATTAGACAGACACATTCCACAGCCGAAAACTAGTCGACCTGTAGGGGGCGGCTGAGTGTGTAGGAGGGGGCGTGGCGGGCCATTCTGCTGGCAACTAAATAAATTTCACAATTGTTTATTTTTTCCCAAACAAATCAGGCGCACATTAAAAACATCGAAAGCCCCCACGAAATATGCCCCAAATAACATTAACATCCGGTGCGGGGTTCCAGCGGCAACAAATTTCAATTGTTTCTAGAGATCTTTCTTCTTCTTCTTTCCCAGAAGCAGGTGCCATAAAAGTATTTACAAAGGTCACGCGGCATTTTTACTTTGGAGTAAATTTTTGAGGCAGATAAATCTTGAAAAAATATAACAAAAAAACTATATACATATATCTTTACAGTTTCTCGAAATGCAAGCGATTACAAATGAATTATTATTTATTACGCAGATTTATGAGATCAACTTGTTGAAAGTCTAGAGATTTATGGGGATTTGCTATGGGCCATAGATTTAATGCAGTCAACAAAAAGTATATTAGAGATGAGTTGGGAAACGTTGAAGGATATGAAGAAAGAGTGTGAAATATAATACTATACATAGTATATATATATATATATATTACATAATAATAATTTTAATAGATGCACATATACTAAATACATATACATTTTACTTTCTTTTGCACTCTCTTTTAGCAAAAGCTGAGTTAGCCTAGCCTCAGCTAGAGCTTAGCAAGGGAAGCGAAGTTTGCTGCTAATAGAACTGAGAGGTTCTTTAAATAATTATATAGTCAACTTAAAGAATTAGATTCCTACTTTATCTTAGCATGTATTACCTATATCTCAAAGATTCCTTTAGCTATAAGATTCGCTTCATTAGCAGCAATATGATATGGATATCATGCCATAAAAATACAATTACAAGACACGTGCTAAGCATAATGCATTTATAATTCTATATATTCACACTATATATGTATACCAATCCTTAATATAAATATTTTTATAAAGTATTTCAGCATATATATCTTTTATTTAATATAAGAAAGAATATTTTCTTCACTTATTCTAAAAGTAAAATAAATATTTAAGTCTATTATATTATTCAACTCCTCAGCAACATTGCCTCATTCTATTGAAACACTTTCCCATTGCGGTAAAACCCGAAAATGTATTCGATAACATTTCGGGGTTTCCTTAGCCGCAGCAGAGCGATAAACCAAAACAGCAAACCGAAAGGAAACGAAAAACAAAACGAATTTTGTTCAAATTATTTATTATACAACAATTTGTTATCGCGCTCCAACTCGAGCCACATAATAATAATAATAATGTAATAAAATTGAAATTTTGCATTACAAAAAAAGGTTATTTTACTTTTATTTTTCATACGTGTCGTGAACACATTTCAATATGCCCTTTGCCCCCTGTCATATGCATAAATAAATTTCAATTTCAATTGAAAGCAACCGCAGAAACCGAAACCGAAACGAAACATTCAGAACTCAACCCAGAAATAGTTGCAAATTTACTCATATGAAAGCGAAATGCGATTTACATAGCCAAAGCATACGCAATTCACGCGATAAATTCGCTTATAATGTAGTCGCCCCCTCTGCAAATGGAGCAGGGATAACAGTACTTACACCTATAATAAAAGTCACAATTGCCCAAAAATGAAGAAAAATGAACATTTTACGTGTTTTCACGTTTCCAGCGAAAGAAAAATGCCGATAAGCGGTGGATCGGGGAGGTACGTGAGGGTAGGCCGGAATAGGGGTACTCCCTAAAAGGAAGCGACGAGAAGTGCGCGAATCGAGCTGCAGACTAACTGAAAACTGAACTGAATGCAATTCGAATCAAATTATAACAATATTTTTATTATACATATACATATATGTATAAACATATTTATATGTGTATATATAGACCTTATATGATTTATTTTTAAAATACGCCTCGGCACAAAAGACGCAGGCGAAGCAGCAAAGGATGAGAATCAAACACGAGCAAAAACAATAAACAAGCGGGTCAAGTTTAAGAAAGAAGAAGTCGAATTCTGAATACGCTTTCTGCCAAGAGAAAGGAGGGAATAATTCGATATATAACAGATTTAATAAACAAGCTATAATATATCAATGGAAGAATTGAAGGAGGGAATAATTAGATATACTATAACAGATTTGTTTAAACATCTAAAATGTATAATATATTTTAAGCAATATATAAAAGGTAAATTTATTATCATTATTATTATTATCATTATTATTATTATTTTATTATTATTGCTATTATTATTATTATTATTATTATTATTATTATTATTATTATTATTATTATTATTATTGTATATAATATATACATGAAAATCTGTGAAAATATTGCAAAATTTGATTTGTGGATCAAAGATTCTTTATCAAATTAATAGGCCTAGTCCCCAGAGGCTATTTCCAGCTGGGAAACTCCCTAACGAGGCTACACTATAGAACAGGGCTACAAGCTCTTTAACAAAATTAGTTTGAAATGTTTCGCACTGTATAACATCTCCTCCTCCCCTCCTCAAAGAAATACAAAAATCTTGAAAATTCAAAATTATATATTTTTTGTTTTACAACTCAATTAAAGACCAAAGATATACTAATCTAGTTTCAATAAAAATTTGTATTCAAAATTCAAATTCTATAGCTTTATATACATACATAGATGCTCTACAAAGCCAGTTTTATTTGTATCGATCTAATGGCATTTCAGAAATAAAAATTTTATGGATGCACTAAAAATGATCAAAGTCTTGTTATTGGATAAATATGAATCAGCTTAAAATTTTATATGGGACTAGTGTGTATAGTATACTGATTGGATTAGGTCTACAATCCAATCGGATGAGCTATAAAAACATGTTACACACTCTACTACATTAACAGTATACTCTCCCTAAAGAACTTGGAGCTAAAATATATGCCGCCAGATGGCGTGCGTGCGCGGGAAACAGGCATCTCCGCGAAGGGAATTTCCTGCGTTAAAACGTTTAATTTATTAATGAGATTTATTAATAGGAGCACAGCCAGGTGAAAGGTCGCTAGAAGTATGGCAGTCGGCGGCGGGGGCAGGTGCAAGTCAAGGTGTAGTAGTGTAGATAAGGACCAGCAGAGCGAGTGGCGCAGTCGTTGTTTGGTTATTGTAATTAAACTGAAAATTATGAGCCCTTTTGCGTGTGGTGCCAGCCACCCAGCCACCCAACCACCAAATCCACTCGCTCACCTCACTCGGAATGTTGTTTGTTGTTCGGCATGCCAGGTGGGCAGGGTGGACTGGGCCAGTGGCCGACCCCCAAAAATTATTTGCTTGTTGTTTGTCTGCTGAGTGGTTGCTCCAATGGCCCATGGTGGGTGGCTGGCCGGCTGGCTGAGTGGAGCACAACAGACGCCAGCGTCACAGACGCATAAAACAAGATAATGAGCGTGCGCCATTCGACTCCACCAGGCGGCATATGGCACATTAGCAGAGATATTCAAGCGACCGCCTCGCATGGACAATTAAATTGCCACCTGATGCTTTCTAAATGATCCATGGCACTTGGCACCTGGCTCCATTGGCAGCACTCTAGCAGATCCCAATTCAAATGGGAAGATGAATTGGCTTTCAAAGAATTCAGTTCCTAGCTGAATATTAAATATATCTTACAGAGAAAAGTTCTATAAGTCTCAGGAATTTCGGTTATGTAACAAAGAACTTTGGAAATTCCGAAATTTTTCAGAGCAAAACATATGTATGTAAATAAATTCCACTTTGTCGGAAAAACTTCTAAGAAATTCTTTACATTGTTTTTTTTTAGTATTTCAAGAAAATCGTGAGAATATTCGAATATTTCAAGAAAAATTAAAAAGATTTTTATAAAATTCTGAAATATATAAATTAATTCTGTATTTAAAATTGCATTAAAATAAAATCGAAAAATATTTAGATGATGACAAGCAATTGGATTTTGATCTCGCATTCGTAATTCCTTTTAAATTTCTAATTGGATCCAATTAGCAATTGTTTCCTTGGCGATAAGAATGCAATGAGCAACTTTGACATAACCGTAAATGCAGTTCATCTTATTATCTAGCTCTAAAATTCGTTCACCTCGAATGCTCAGCACATACACACACACATATATACACATGCTGGACCCCTATATGCCTTGGCAACCCCTCGGAGCACCTTTCGTTGATAAGACTCGACTCGACTTAATCGCTAGCTTATGAAGCTGGCGGCTGATTAGTCGAGTGCACGTAACGCCTTAGCCCTGCCACGCCCCCATCTGCTTGCTCGAGTGTAAAGGCAGCCCACCCACCCCCATTAGCAGCGCCTTCTCAATATACTTAACGTTTATTGTCATTTTATTGCTGTTTTTATCCCAGAAACAAGAGAGAGAGAGAGAGAGAAATACAGTAGCAGCAGCAGCAGCTGAGTCGCCGGCTATGATTACACCATGTGAAGCAGCTGCGCTGGCTGCCTCTCTTTCACACACACAGTCAAAGCTCGGCTCAGCTGCTGATCAGCCTCAGCACAAGAGAGCGCCTTTTGCTCTCTCCCTCTGCCTCTCTTCTATTTGCTTAGTTGATGTTGCTGCTGCTACCAGCTTTTGTTATTTAATAATTTGTTTGCCTTCTAAATTTTTTGATTCATTTGCTTACGCATACACGTAAAAATGTTCAGACGCACACACATACACACACACACACACACACACATACACATATATACAAAGACGCATTCACTCACAATTATTTGCTTATTTGTCACATTAATAAAATAAAATACAACTAATTACCTTTTGGTGGCTCAGCCGTTGAGAGAGACAGAGACGGAGTGCAATTGAGAGCGAACGAGGGTTAGCCAAAGCTTCGCTGTTTAGTTTATGTTGTGAGGCCACTACTGCGGCTACTGGTGTTGCTGCTCCAGCAACCCTCCTTGGCTGAGCCTGCCGGCTGCTGCTTCTGTTGTTGCTGAGAGCGATATACACACAGCTTAAGAGCGAAAGAGCGTATAAAGGAGAGAGCGCGCGAGAGCAGTAGCGCAGCGCAGTGCTGCGCTCTGTTATGAAGTAATAACGACGAAAAAATTACCACACTCAACTGCGCGCACACACACGCACACACACCCGCACACGTACAACTCTATGTTAATGTTGTTGTTGTTAATATTTTAATGAGAATCGTTTTATGTTTTACGTGCACAGCAGCCGACGAAGGCGCCGCCAAAAAGAAACAAAAGCAAATTGCAAAATGCAAAAACAAAAGTCACTCAAGAGATTTCTCGCACTATTTCTTCTCACCGAACGAACACACGCGAGCGATTTGCATTGATTTGAAAGTGGAGTACCGTATTTTACTGAATTACACTCTATTTGATTTCTATATACATGAAACGCACCTTCTCAGCACCGTGGCCTAAACGCCTGTATGAAAATAATAACAATTCTCAAATTCTAGCAACTGAAACCTCCATGCGACGACGACGGCGGCGACGAAACGTCCGTCCACATCAAAAGTTTCTCGCGTTTTGAGAGTTTGAAAAAACACCTAAAGCATTATAAGCAGCGGGGGCAACATAATGAGTATGACACGCATGAAATACTCTGCAAAGCACGGAAGATGTTTACATATGGTTTCACATAAGCAAATCTGAGTTATGGCATATTACATATTATTTTCCTGATGTAAATTAATTAATTACTTATTTAACAACTATTATATTTAATTTTTCATTTTTGAATTGTTTAATATTTATATTTAATTATTTTGTTATATGTATATTTATGCTACTAAAATGTATGAATCTTATTTCAATGTTCCCTTTCAATCCCTCTTTTTAAACTCTGTTAAACAAAGTTCACTTTACCTATGGCCAGCTACACAGTTACTAAGCCCAGACAACCCTCCCTAATGTCCTAACACAGGGTACAATAAGCAAATGTGTGCGATAGAGAGAGAGCATGCGCAGAGCGCAACAGCTGCTCGGAGAGCAACATTCCACAACAGCGCGCTAACAGAACGTTATGATCGGTTGCAATACTGACATTTAAACTGAATATTTAGTAATATTAGATATTGAACAAATATATAATAAATTACCAGCACTATTTAAAAAGAATAATTATAGGCAAATTGTTGCTGCACAAGAAGCAAAACAAAACTGAATAATTAAACAGTTTGGAGCAGTGTGGCTGTGCGTGGTGTAGAGAGAAATGACAAAAAATTTGCATCGCTGGTCACCCTGTTGCAGCTAACAGAAAGCTCTAGCAGTGTTGAGTAAAGCCAAACATGAAGGCGCGTTATTTGAAAAGGAGTTTTTAACTGAAATAAATAAGATTTGCTGTACAGAGTAAATTATGAGGTTTCTAAGAGTTTTTTTTTGTTTTGATAAATAAAAAGCACTTGATATATTTTTATGTATATATTCCATATATTTTGCATATATATAATTATATATGTATATTTTTGTTGGTTTTTCTTTGTTTTTTTGTTGTGGTTTGATTTTGTTTTTGTAATTTTACACAATTATTAAAATGATGAATTTATTTCAACAAAAAACAATTTGTGGTACTCATGGTAGAATTCGCACACATATATTTCTATATATCAACTCGAACTCTTTGATTTGATGTGTATGTATGTGTGTGTATGTATGTGTGACTCTGTGTGTGTATGTGTGTGTATTTGTGTGTGAGTGCTCTTTAGCCGTATATAGACAGATAATATATATTTGAAAAATCTTGCACATTTTGCTCTGGGCTAAATCGTTTATCGATAATTATTTATCATTTTTTGTATTTATTTATTAAATAGTCATTAAATTGCATAGTTAATTACGTTAGATCGATAACTATATCGATAAATCGTTAAATCGAGAATTATGTAAATAATATATATACACGGGGCAAAGACAACAGCTTTTTCGATTTTCGATAATAATTAATTTCGATAACATTCTCTCCTGGCCTCCTCGCGCTGAGTCGTCGCTAGCTCGGCCGTCGCTTAGCCCGAAAACTTAATTAAATTAAAGTTTAATTAGAAATTATTTAAAGCAACTTAAACTTAAGAGTTAAGAGTGTTTTCTGTTTGCTTTTTCTTTCATAATATTTATCGATTGCAGCTAAAAATTAAAAAAAAGAACTAACGAGAGTTTTTTACGTTTTAAAACACATACATAATAGATATATATCTATATATAGAATATATATATATTTGAATAAATATATATATGTTAATTTAATTAGCTTTCGATTTTGTTGTTGTTCTTTCTCTTTCTTTTAATTGGTTATTAATTGCTGTTGAGGTCTACGTGATGAATGGGAAACGAGCGGAGCTAACAGGGTTGCCAGGGTCAACAGGGCAGGTGCAGGGTTGCTCTACTCTGCTACTAAGTCGATAACGAATTCGAACTCGAACTCGAATCTGTTGCTATATAAACTTTTGAAACTGTTCTATGCGCTACTCGATAGCTTTCGCGCTCTCTCTCACTGTTATACTCCCTCTCCCTCTCTTTCTACTTACAGCTAATCCTTTGTCTGTGGGAAATTTGTTGGTTTTTCTTTAGGGGATTTTTAAACTTTGCGTTAAATATGCTTAAAGACTTATCGACTATATATTTGGTGTAACTTTTTGAGTTCTGTGTGTGTGTTTTCTCTTTCCTTCTCTATGCTGATTCGTTTGTAACTGTTATACGTATGTATATGTGTATATACTATATATATGTATATTTGTAGACTAAACTGTAATAATATATCTGCCGCCACTTCATCTCTCAATCCTCTTCGAGTTCCAACAGCTATGCAAACTAAATATAATACAGTTTTGCGAGAACTGGCCCCAAAAATTAAAAACAAATATAACGACGCATCCAAAGTGTTATACACGGCACAGTGGTTCCTCCGATCTCCGATCTCCAATCAATCCAATCTCTTCCCTCCTCTCCCCGCTTTGTGCTCGGCGTTAGACGCTTTAGATGGGCGAAATGGAGAGCGGCGCTGCAGCCGTATCCGGCATGTACTCCTTGAGCAGATCGCGCAGACGCAGAATCTCACGTCCGGCGGCTGCCAGGTCCCCTTGCAGCGATAGCTCTCGCTCCCGCAAACGTTTGATGTCCCTTTGGCAGGTCTGTAAAACGGAGTAACCAAATTAGTTGACTGTTTTACTCCGCGGATTTCTCCCTTTAGGATTTCTCCTCTTGGGATCCCTCTCTCTCTCTCTCTCTCTCTACTTACCACATTCTGTCGCAGCAAGTCGAGTTTGTCGCACTTGAGCCGCGTGACCTCCTGGCGCAGGTTCTCGATCATCATGATGGTCTCGTTGCTGGGCGAGCTGCCCATCATGGTGGTGCCCTGCACCCCCTCGAGGCACAGCGAGCAGGCCTTGGTCGTTGCCTCCGCGGAGCTCATGCTCTCCAGGCCCGTGTCGCTGTCGATGTAGGCAGCGCCGCCGTCCAGGTGGCCCATCATCGGATCGAGATCGACGCTGTTCAGGCTCGAGTCGTCGCTCGCCTCGGACATGGTGGCCACGGCCACGCCCACAATGCCGCCATTCTGGGCAGCGCTGACGGCGACGGCGGCAATGCCACCGCCATTCTGCTGGCCACCCGCCGGATTGTTGTTGTTGTTGTTGTGGTTGTGATTGGCCGGGCGTGAGGTAATGTCCGGCGAGGAGGATGTAGACTCATTCGAGGACTTCGACTTCGACGACGACTTGGAGGCCGTGCGACTGCAGGTCTGTGATAGAGAGAGAGAGAGAGAGAGAGGGATTAGCTAAAGGTTTAACTAGACTCAAGTTCAGACTCACATTTAGATTGGGCGTTTGGGTCTCGGGCTGCGGCTCCTTCTTGGAGTTGAGCGTGCCCAGCTTGGTGTTCACGCTGAACTTGTCCGGGTGCGCGCCGTTGCCGGTGTCGACGCTCTGGGAGCGCACGCGCATGATGAGCGCCTTCTTGACGGTGTCGATGAAGCGAGTGCCGGCATTGCCGCCGCCACCGCCGCCGCCGCTCTCCGACTTGGGCGTCTCGGGGGTGGGGCTGCCGGCGAGGGTCTGGGAGAGGTCGGCGCCGAGGAAGTCGCGCGTCTTCTCCTTGAGCTCCTCGACCAGGTTCTGGAGGAGTGAGGTGCGCGTGCGCAGCTCGAGCTTGGCGAACTTCTCGGCCTTGTAGCAGGCGTTCTCGGCGTTGATCAGCTTGGTCAGCAGGAACTCCTTGAACTCCTGGCCCTTGCGGAACACGGCCGGGCTGGGCAGCGTCGGCCCGAAGAAGGGCACATCGTCCCGGGCGGTGACGCTCACCTTGTAGCGGGTGTGGGGGCTGTTCGGCTCGAGCGGCTGCACCACGATGAACGCGTGCAGGAAGTGGCTGGCGATCATGTCCGGGGAGAAGGGCGTGTTCGTCTCCTGGAACACTATGGCCACGATGTCGTTGCCGATGTGCCGCTTGCGCTGCAGCTGCTGCGGATCGCCCTCGGTGTGGGGCAGCAGCGTGGACACATGGAACATCACCTCGCGCTCCTTGAACACCTCGTAGACGGCCGTGTCGCCGGTGTGGCCGTTCTGGATGTCCAGCCCGCCGCGGTAGCCCTTGTGCTCCTTGAGCCTGATGCGCTGGCCGAGCACGTCGAGGAACTCCTCGAAGGCCGGCGAGGTCTGCTGGTTGCCGAAGAGCTCCTCCTCGGTCGTCTGGCCGTATCTTTGGTAGAGCACGCCGAACTTGAAGTGCGAGACGAGCACGTGCTCGTCGTAGACGCTGATCAGCTGCGACGCCTTCGGGCACAGCACCGGCATGAAGTTGTCCACCTGGATCTGCTCGTTCAGCAGCCGCACCATCTTGGCGGGGCTGGGCTGGGTGCCCAGGCAGGAGACTGGGATCAGCTCGTGCATGGTGCCGGTGCGCAGGCGCAGCAGGATGCGCATGTGCTCCTGGTTGGCCACGTTCTCCGTCTTGATCGAGATGAGCACGGGGCCCAGCTGCTCGTCGTGGCCCACCAGATTGGAGTGCTCCCGGGCGGCATAGAAGCGCCTGTAGCACTTGGCCGTGTCGTCCATCTCGAACTTGGCCATCCAGGTGGTCTGCGGCAGCTGCGGATTGCCGCGCGCATCGTAGCTGCACTCGTGCTCGGTCCCGTCCAGCCAGTAGCCGCCGTGCAGCGGCAGCAGGATCATCGGGTACGGCGCCGCCTTGGCCAGCGCCTCCTCGAGCAGGCGCTGCGAGGCGGGTATGGCCGACACAATCGAGGAGTTCGACGACACCGACGACTGCGACTGGTAGTGATGCCCGTTCGACAGCAGCTGCCCGCCGCTCAGCTGTGGCGAGGCGGGCGTCGAGTTGGACGCGGAGCCGCCGGTCATGGAGCTGCTGGAGTGATTCATCGAATGACGCAGCGTCGCCCGCGAGCCCGAGTGCTGCAGTCCGCCGCCCATGTGGTGACCGCCATCGTGTGGTGAGTGTGGCTGTGGCACGCGCTCCTCGCTCGCATTGCTGCCGCGATGATGCTGTGAGGAGAGAAGAAGCAGGAGAATGGGTTAGTTTGGCTCGAGCTCTATGATTACAGGGTATAAGCGGCGGCAGCTGTGTGTGTGTGTGTGTGTGGGCAGCGGTTGCGACTCCTACGAGCGACAGGCTGCATTATAATTTCATGCAATTATCGTCGACGTCGACTATGCAAATGCTCCCAGCCCCCAGCTGAAGCCGACGCTGATGCTGATGCTGATGCTGGTTAATGGCAGAGACCCAGCCAGACCCTGGCAATTTGTTGGCTCTAAACAAATACGAGAGAGACGCGCACTCGCATGTGGGCGGCCTTTGTGTGGCTGGGCGAGCGAAGCCCGTTAAATTTTGGATAATATTAAGCCAACGTTTTGATTTGACATGAACATCCTTTCGAACGGCGCGCTTTTGTCTAGCCAAAGCCAAACCCTAAAAGAGCTCCCCTCGGTCCCCTCGCCCCTTAAAAACTTCTTTTATTGCGCTGTCTGTTTGGCCAGCTGCAATTTCTTTCTATGGCTGGCTTGCAGCCAAATGTGGCACGTAACGGGTTGACTGCCGAGGGGCAGGGACTACCGAGGGGTGGGCACTACCGAGAGGTTAGCTCTTCTCGGGTTCATCGATAGTTCGTGCCTTGATTTAGGAGTCTGCTGGCTGCCAACTGCAACTGCTGTGCCATAACGTGCTCACAGCTTGCGCGATTGACCGAGTCATTAGGGAGAAATGAATAGAGAAGGGCGAGAGTTGCTTGTACTTGCGAGGGTACGGGTGAAGGTTGTTATCTGAAGTTATAGGAGAAGTTTTAATAGACTAAACAAGGCTGGAAGAGAGTAGGATAAGGCATGAGTTAATATAGTTATTTAACTGTCTGTTAAGTAAGTGGATTGAGTAGGTTCAGTGCAAGGTAATCTATGAATAGAGCGAAAGTCCTTGGTTGGGTAGCATAGGAATCCTAAGGTGGGTGTTCCGAAGTAGAATAGATAGAGAGGAATCCTTCCTGGCTTGGATTTATAGCTAAGGCTTAAAGCTAGCAGAATGCTTTCGAAATGAGTCAAACAGAAAAGAAAAAGCCTAATCGGTTCAGGAGAGATCTATGCTGAAAGATCAGATGGAATATTAGGATATTTATTTTAGTTTCTGCAGATGTGAATTCCTTATAGATAGGACAGTGAAATATGCTAAGATAAGTAGTACAGTCTGTAATGAATAGTTGCTTAGCTTAGCTTTCTAACTCTAAAAAAAGTTCAAATCGGAAGGGTTAGAGATTATATAGGAAATTAGTTCAAACTATCTCCCTATACATATATCATTTATCCCCTTGTGCTTTCTTCTTTAAATACATTCCCAATCTCTCAAATCTTCCCAATCTCTTCATAAACCCAACTAACTGCCAGCAACTAAATCATTTCAACGCCGTAAAAGTTATGTTAGCCATCGGAAAACATCTCTTAACAGAGCCATAAGCCTCCAAATATCTTTAGCAAACGTCATATTTATGGATGTCAAAAGGAAAAGGCAATTTGATATCAATAAACAGAATAAAGCGAGCACAAATTTATTAGCCCAGCAGTCAGCCGTCAGCAGTCAGCAGTGAGCAGTGAATAGGGCCAGAGATTGTGAGATTGTAGTTTTATTGCCAGACCCTGAATGCCTCCGTCCCGCTGCAGTCGAGGTCAACTCGTCGATTGGGCGCACATTTCCACACGACATTTGATGCAATGTTTACTTTTTAAGTGCAATTTAAATGCAGTTTACTGCAGTCGACCGCTAATGAGTGCATTGTCATCTCGAATGCTGAATGATTGAATGCATTCAAAGAGCGTGTGAATTGATTATGCAAATGCTGCACGACTTTCGACAGTTAATGTGGCAATAGAGGCTAAATTAATATATTAAATAAATAAAATATATATAATGGACTGTGGTAACTCGAGCGGAGTTTAGCCCAGGGACCCGGGGAGGGTTTCCGTTATTGCTTCCTTTGTCACACGCTTAGCTGGCTTCATTTGCCACAATCAGACGCTGTCTGGACTTATTGGTTGGCTATAAATTGGGGTCGGAATGAGTCATGCCAGAGCCAGAGCCAGACAGGAGTGGCTAGTGATAGGCGGTCAGAAAGAGGGCGGGAATCGTTTGCTTAATTGGTTCAGGCCAAGAGTGTGTGATGAGATTGAAAGATGTGGCTGAAGTTTGTCTGCCTTCAGACTAATTAGACTGAAGGGGAGAGATATGTGGCAGAAGAAGCTGCCAGTCGAGTATTAAGAGCACAACCGGAAAAACTCAAATCTAATGAATGTGGAAAAGGCGGAAGAGTCGAAGGGAAAGCATAACGAAAGCACGAACTAATACCAAACACAGCGTTGAACAATTATGATGATCGCGCGCAGATCATTATGAGGTTGTGCCGATTCTTGAGAACTTAAGCGGATTACAAACAGAGGGAGAGAGAGAGAGAGATAGAAATGTATTACGAGCGCTAGAACTTTCGAGGTTAGTGGGGTAGAGAGAGGCTGCAGCAGAGCAGAGGAGCTGGAGGCGCGGGCAGGGATGCCTCAGACAAGCCCTTGAGCTGCGCGCCGACTGCATTGAACAGGCCATAAAAACAAAATGTGGAGACGTTTTGCATAAGTCGAAGGGCAGCGGCAGACCCTGACTGATGATGGGGACAGCTCGCCCCCTGCCCTCTTCTGCTCCCAGCTCTGAGCACATCCTGCGTCAACAGCGTTGTTTGTGTTGCTGTTGTCGTTGTTATTGTTGCCGCTGGCTCAAGTGCAGGGCCCCCATCATTAAAAATGTGCATTTTGCATTTGCTGCCGCTGCCGCTGCCTCTGCGGGGGCGTTGAAATCTTTTTGCCAGGCACAAAATGAAAACAAAGTCTAATAGCAGCGGCAGATGCCAGATGCTGGAGTGGTGGGGGGCTGGCAGGCAGCCCTGGCGTGTAGGCAAAAACAAAGCACAGGAAGAGCCATCTGTGCGCACAGTTTGACAGCCAGCGCTTGTCAAACCCACTTTCATCACTTATGCAGCGCACATTGCTTGCCGCTAGCGGAAAGTGTGGCACATGATTCTAGCGAAGCGTAAAAAGAGTTGCAAGCCAGTTCAAGTGATTGATATATGCAAGCAATACATACACATAAATCTATATATATATATATATATATATATATATATATATATATATATATGCACGTGCAAAGTGCCAGTCGTCGCCCTAGACTCAACCTCTGCGGCTGGGAGTTGGCGACAAAAGCTAAGCCAAGAAAAGAAGAAAAAAGAACTCCACCCACACTTGAGTTGGACTTGATTTATGTGCTGGGAGCCTGTGACATAAACACGTTGCAATCGACTGATTCTTGCCTCTGCGCTGAGCCATGAAATGATAAATATTATAGACGATATATGCATAACTCTCATATGGATATGTACATATCGACCCAATCGCATGGCTATTTCATTTTAAAATGTATTCCACATAAATGCATCAAAAATCAACGTGGCATAAATCAAGCGCGCTGCCAAATAAATCAATGGGGTGCTTGTCAAACTGTCAGTGCAGCCCAAACTAAGCTGTGCACATTCTAGAGTTGTCATTGAGCTTATATAAGTGTGGATTATGAGCTAGCTGAGCATGAAATTTGATTACGAATTAAGTTCTCAAATCGGAATGTCAAAAGTTAAAGTTCAAGTTCTTAATATATGTACATATGCATAAGTATGTAAGTATTCTATATACTTTAATGTTAACTAAATCTTTTTTATAGAGTTTTTAAAAAGATTTTTAATGATGTGGATTTTATGAGTGTCTTAGATAAGAGCACTTTAGCAGTGCATTGAATCAGTCTATCAATCAGTAAGTTCATTAGTGGGGAAGTCAGGCAGCTCTATCAGGGAGTTGGTCAATCAGCCAGTGAATGAGTTGATCAATCAGAGAAGCAGTCAATCAAGCAGTCAGCTACTCTGTCAATCGAATAAGTCAGACAGGCGTATGTAAATCATGGACTCAGTCAATCAAGTAGTGAGCTAATCAATCACTCATTCTCTCTGTCAATCAATCACATAGTTAGTGAGACAAACAGTCAATCAAGCAGTAAGACAGGCAGTCAATCAGGGAGCCAGTCAATCAGACAGTCAATCAATCATGCAATGTTAGTTAATCTGCCAGATAATCAGTCAATAAGTTAATCAAATAGTCAATCAGATAGTCAATCAGTGAATCAAGTAATAGCCAGTCAACCAGTCAGTCAGTCAATCAATCAGTTAATTAGTGTCAATTTATCTGTAAGTACGAATCAATCAAGTACTAGCCAGCCAGTCAATCAACCACTCAGCTACTTTTGGGTATCAATCAGAGTCTCTTTCAGTCAGTCAATCAATCAATCAATCACTTAATATTTGCCACTCCAACAGTCAATCATTCAATCAAATGGCCACATATATCAAATACATTTCAACATACTTTTGGGCTACATCTTCGAGCTAGCTTTTCCTTTCCAACTTAGCCCTATTTTAGCCACTTCTCTCTTATTAACCCATTTCAGCTTGCTTGCCCCGCTGTTGGCAACACTTTTTCGAGGGAGATATTAAAAGTCGCTTTTACAGTTTATACCAAATGCTTTTTGTGCGTTTTGTTTGTGTATTTTTCGTAACGCTCGCTGCACGTGAGCTAAATGCCAAAATAGTTGCTTTTAAACGCTTTCACACATTCAATTAACACACATCTATAGATGTGTGTGTCTCTCTCTCTCTCTCTCTCTCTCTCTCTCTGAGTGTAGCTGAAGCACGTATGTGCTTGCTTCTAAAGGGTTTTATGCTGCTCGAGTTCTTATCGCATTCTTCGTCATGCGCTTTGCTCATTAAGAGATTTGACATAAAAACTGACCCAAGTAATCAGCAGTCGAATTCCTAGAAATATGCTTATAGAGTTGTTATATATACGCACATAAACCAGATGCAATCGGCTGATAAATTAAGTGAAGTTTTATAATAAACAAAAGCTGCTGCTGCTGCTGCTTACAGTTTGAGCAGCTCGCCTATGACACATCAAAGTTGTTGCTCAGTCTACAGTTGGCGCTGCTGCCAGGTAGCCCCATAGTTGGGGGCGATTTGAGTAGCATAAATTTCAGTTTTTTATTAGCTTTGCTTAACGTTTTATCAGACACCAAACACCAAAACAACGAACCACTGAAGGCAGCTTGTCGCATTTGCTGTTCGTTTTGTGTCGTCTGCGACAATTTCATTAGCCAAAAAAAGCGAAAGGCGCTAGCCATGTTTGGAAAATCCGTAAGCAAACCGAATCGAAAACTTATGCAAGGCGCTTGATTGATTTTCAAAACGTTTTTAATTACTTAATAAACAATTTGTTCGCCGCGGATCTAAAAATAAGCTAGCTGCTGATGCAGATGTGCTTGTGGCACTTAATTAAAATTAAAATTAAGAAAATTTTTTATTGAAATTTTTGTTGGTGGCTTTAATTGGCTGCAACAACGCGTTGTTGCATGTGCCAACTTTGACCCAATTTGTGCGCAATGAACCCATCACAAAATTTGCATAATGAAGGAGTTGTAGTGCCCTCATAGCTTCCCATCTCTCTCTCTCTCTCTCTCCCTCTCTTTCACTCCGCCTCATCGTTGTCGCCTTTGCGTGCGTTCGCTGCATCAAATTAGTTGCAACAATTTGATTAAAACAACAACAAACTGGCAAAAGCACTCTCACGCCCACGGCTAGACTGCGGGCAGAACCCTCAGCGCCCAGGCTCACCTCATGTTGCACGTCATATTTAACTGCTTTTTTCTTTTCCTTCTCTAATTTTCTGTCATGGTTCTGTGCGCTGGGAAGCAACTGGCTGTCAAACTGTAAGCGATCGCAGCCACAGTGGGCATTGGCTTGAAACTAATTAGTTTTTAATATATGATAGAAATTGTAAGTAAATATAAACAAAATTAAATTTTAACTAAAAATGTACGATTCAAAAATATTTATCTTTGAAAATTAACAAATATAAAAACAAATATTTATAAAATTTATCAATTATAAAAAAAAAAACTAAAATATGAATTAATAAATTAAATAAATATACAAAAAATACAAATTTTCATGTAATTTGTTTTAAATACATAAAAATATATTTTTATGGTTTTGCAAATTTAATCTTTTAATTTATTTATTATTTTTTTTTTTAATATTTTAAAATTTTTAAAATGGATCTATTCTATCTATCTATTCCATAAAAGGCTTCTTTACCCAGCTTATATAACTCTGATATGCTTTGCCCCACTGTGCCCAGTCGCATTTCTTTGGTCTCAGGTCTTTGTCTTGAGCTTTGGCCACTGCGCGTCATCAGCGAACTCATTTGAATGGCCCTTGCGGCCCCTTTGTGTGGCCCCTATCCGAGCCCTTTTTTCGAGCTGCCTGCGCATGTGCATTGAAGCTGCGCCGTTTCCACTTGGCTGCACAAACTGAGGGCGAAGCGTTGCAGCATGCTGTGTAGGCAGCAGCGTGAGGTAGCTCTGCTGCTGCTGCTGCTTCTTTTTCTTCTGCTTTGTTTCTTTAGTTTTATGTAAGTTGCGCATTTAAATTACAAACAGCTGACAAAAGTTGAGCTCAGGCGCTTGCCCAACCTTTTGGCTAGAGAGATGGGCTTTGGCCCCTCTCATAAGGCTGTGCGGCTAGCCCGCTGCGCTTCGTTTGCTTTTCTCATAAAATAATTGCGCGTGTGATGAAGTCGATCCAGAGAGAGAGACAGAGAGAAAGAGAGAGAGAGAGAGAGAGAGAGAGAGAGAGACAGTTATAGATGGAGGCAGTCAAAAGGGCGGCAACCGAAGCGAAGACTTTTGGCTTTCAACTGGGAATTAAGAGGCGACGCTGCTGCTGCCTCTGCTGCTGCTGCTGCCGTAGCTTGTCCCACGTTCTGCTGAGAATTTGGCAACGAAGCGTGAAACATGAACAACAGCAGCTAGAGGAACAACTATAGCATTGCTTGTTGTTGTTAACGTCTTCCTAGAAGCCAACTTGTAGCCAAAAAGCAAAAAACAATCCGCTCTCATCTTGTAATCTGTTCCAGCAGCAGCAGCAGGAGCAGGCGCTGGGGTCAGCGGGCTCTGGGGGCTCTGAGGGGGCAGCTGACATTACCTGACATTTACTGGGAATTTGTAGCAAAGCGTTTCCTTCATAAGCATTTTTTTTTGCGCCAGCTGTCATAACTTTGGCAACTCTGACACAGCGCGCATTGTTTTACACGTCTTCGTCAACTTCTCTTTGTTGTTTTTTTTTTTGTTAATTATACAGCTGGCGGACAATTAGTGCTGGCTGGCCACGCCCACGGCGACGCTGAAGTCACAGTCGTCGTCGTCGTCGTCGCTTTTATATTGATTTAACAAGAAATTGGAACGCGTCGCTGTTTACGCGGGCAAAACAAATGCGAATGCGCACATTTGCATCATTCATGACGTTGGCAACCCTGCACTGCACAACCCTAGAACTGGAGCATCGAGTGGGTGGCTGGGCTGGCCTGGGCTGGGCCGGGCTCGGTTTGGGTACTTTGGGGTCAGCTGGCGCAGGTAAATCTTTTGCTGTTGACTCTTTTTGGCCCTGAGCTGCTTTTCACACTGCCTGCAAATAGTGAGTGTACACTCGAGCTGAGTGCATACACTGACTGTTAAGGCGAGGGTGCTTAAATTATGCCACTTTTACTATGGAAATTAAGTCATAGCGCTGCAAGCAGCTGTGGATAAATGGAAGTTGAAAAAATATGTGAAAAGTTTAACAAATTTGAACTCAATTAAGATGAAGTTTTTAAATAGAGAGAACCTAGGGCAAAAGCTAACCATTATGCACATGCAAGTATCAAGCTGTAGTTATCGATATATACATTTATTGATTTGGCAAATGAAAGTATTAAGATGTATCAAAACTCTCAAAAGTTATCGATACTTGCAGCTATCGATTTAGCAAAAGAAAGTCTCAAGAATAGCTATCGATACTAGAGCAAATCAATAGCCATCGATGCTCTCATCTACACACTCACAGCAATCTTTATCTCTATATTGCCTAAGCCAACACACTTCAGCTTAATGAATTTCCCTAATGATCTTTCTGTCTGGAAAGCTAAAAATACTTTTATAACGGTTTAATTTCTTTAACAGCTCGCAAAATTACACAGCTCTACATAAAATGTGTAGCAAGCCACCCATTGCAAACAAAATTTTTTTCAAGCAGAGCATTCAAAGCTTCTGCTCAAACCTGTCCGAGTATATGGCTTGTTTCAGAGCGCCGCAAAGCCGAATATTTAGCTATTATAGCGACTATTTGTCTGCCAACATTTTGATTGATTTATGATGAAGCCGGCGAGAGATTTGAGAGATTTCTGACTCTTTCTGACTTTTTCTGACTATTTTCTGATATTTTTTTTACTCTTTTTGCCCACCCGCCTGCCTGTGTTGGCGTCATCCAGCAAGAAAAAAAGCCAAAATTCATCAGCTGAACATTCACTTTTATGCGCTCGACTCTCTCACCCAACTATAGCCATGTTTTGGAGCTGTATCTGCATATGTATCTGTATCTGTAGCTGTATCTGTAGCTGTATTTGTATCTGTGTGCACAGCTCGTCTGTATCTCGCTTTTTGCATATTCGCGTTGGTTGCTTTAGTTTTGGCTTTTTTCGGCACTGCACAATGTGGGTCAACGCACGTCCGGCTGGCTTCTCGCAGCTGACAAAAAGCAAAAACAAAAATCCAACAAAACCTGCACATCGTTTATCTTATGCATTTGCAACTGTCGCCTGCTGTGTGGCTGTCAAACTGTAAGCTGCCACAGCGACAATTGCCGCAAATTGCAAATGCACTTATTTATTTTACGCTGTATTTTTAGCAAACGATTGCTTACAAGTGCAGAGCAACCACCCCGCCCCACCCCCGCACTTGCTTTGTGCCCCGGGCGCCATTGCGACTTATTGGCTGCATTATGATTGCAATGGATCGACGGCACTGGAGAAGCCAGACCAGGCAGCATACAGATTTACTTATATATATATATATGCTGACTGACTGTGTATATATGTGTGTATATATATGACTCGATCCCTGCAGCCGCCAGACATTTGTTGACTTATTTATGACTGCTTAATGTCTTTTGGGTTGTCTGTGAAAAACTATTTTATGGCACGGATTTGATTGGATTTTCTTGGTGACTCAGTGAAAATTTGAGGAAAAATAAACAAGAGCCGAAGGGAGTTGGAGTATACATAAAATATCGTAATGAAGATCAAGCTCAAATATGACTTAGCTGCTAGAAATTGGAGCATAAAGTATATATCCAGATCAAGAGACAGCTACATGTATGTATATCCAGATCAAGATCAACTATGAGTCAACTACAAAAAGTTGGAGTCTGTGCTATTTGTACTGATCAAGATCATCTACTTAAAGTTGAGATCAAAGCTATATATTCTGATCAGCTCCCACTAGGCTATACTCATATACCAATCAAGATCAAGTTCAATTATAACTCAGCTGCTAGCTGCCTGAGAGTCTCCACACAAAAACTTCAAACACTTGTAACAAATTAGTTGGGTGTGAAATATTTATGAAACTCACTGTGAAAAAGAGCACGAAAAAAGGCTAAAAATGATTGCTAAATTTTTTGTTTGCAACAAAACTAAATGAAAATTGAATAAACTGTTGTAAATACATCAATAAATTAACAGCGCATAAAATTATTAAACAACAACTGAGAAAATTTGAAGCACGCAATGCAAACTAACACTGGCTACAATCAGTCAATGCACGCAGTGGAAGAGGGAGAGGAGAGGTGGGATGAATTGATGAAGATTGGCATGTTGCATGCTGAATGCTGCGTGCTGCATGCTGCATGCTGCCTGCTGTTGCATGCGCCGCAGCAATTAATAAAAGGCAAACAAAGAGCCTAGACGAGACTTTTTGACAGCTACTGTGATAACTGGCAGACAAAGTGAAACGAACAAAAACAAAGCAACAACAAAAATATCAAAGTTAAGCAATGAGCAAAAGCGTCCGAAAATTTAGTTAAGCTCAGCAAAAAAACAAAACAAAGTAAATAGATAAAGCTATATCTATATCCATATCTTATGCACACACACACACACACACACACACACACGTGCACACTCTGTTTACTATGCAATGCAGTTAACACTTTCAACACACAACAAACAATTCAGCATGATTCACCGCTTTTCGGTGGCTTTTGGGTGCGTTACAGTTTGGCAGTCACTGTCGCAACTTTCTTTTTACGAAATTTTTATGAAGAAATTCAAGAGAAGCGGCCAAAAAACAAGCGAAAAAAAAACAACGTTAACAACAACAACTGTTCACAGCCGCGTCTGACTGATGAGCCAGGGGCGTGGCCGGCGTGGGCGTGTTAACTACATATTTTCTTAGGCTTTGCTTTAGGGCTTCCCTCGAGCTTTGCTGGCGTTCGCTGCCTTAGCTGTCGGGCCTAATGAATTTTTTAACACAACATTGCGAGCATTTTATTTAGAAAATCTACGAATTGACTTTCTTTCCCAGCCTGACAGTAAAAAAAAAAAAACTAAAAGAAACAAATGAAAAATGAAAAAAAAAACCTTAAAAAAAACCGGAACCTCTGGCGGCTGTAGCTTAAGCTTGGTGTCTATAGCTGGTTTCTTGTCTCTATCTTATTATCTTTTATTTCTTATTTTTTACAAAAACACACGCGACGGCTTCGTTTGCTGGCGATTTGAACCTTGGCTCGATGGCTTGAAAAGAATCGAAAACGAAAATTCGGCAAAGTAAAAAAAAACAAAAACAAAAATTCAATTAGCAACGGAAACAAAAAGAAACAAACGCAGATTTGATTATTAATTGAACTACAGTCAAGGTTTGGTTTTGTTATTTAAATTGCTGTAGATCTGATCAGAGTAATGTATTTACATATGTGAACGAGGTCAAGTAAACGATCATGCTGTGGATAATATGGCAGTAAATCAAATTGACAAGTGCTAAAAGAAGATTCATATTGAGTGCAGAGTAGAAGAAGCAGAAGTAATTAATGCTCGCGCAATGCCAAATCTACAGACTACCAAAGTCAGAGTCAAGTGAGCGCGAAAACGATTTGAGAAATAGCCAGAAATAAATTCAATTTTATATAAATCAATTGATAAATGAGCTGTAAAGTGGGCTGGGTTTATGGCAGAGTAGAATGAGTTATGAACTTCATTAAAAATTTATTTGAATTTATGATTTATTTATAAGTTTTATTTTCTTTGAGTTCCATATTCATTCCATTCAAACTCATCTGCAAGACTTTTCAGCTTTTTGCTTTGATTTGAATTCTTTAACTACTCAGAAATATGTGTGTGGCAATAGATTGCAATTTTGCACTGAGCAAAACTTGAGTCTGGCAATAGGAATTATACGGAATTCGACAGTCTGGAATTACATGACACAAAGTGAGCCAATATCATGACTAAACACAGACTTTATTCTTAGAAATAAGCCGAAGACTATAAGAAATCAATATTTTCTTTATTAGGAATGAAATAAAAATGATTAATCAGAAAAACTAAAATATGTACACATGTATATTTATATAAATATTATAATATAATAAATATATATTCATATTTAATTATATTATTTTATATATTCTCATACATAATATAATAAATACCATGTAATAAATACCATATATAATTTTTTTGTAAATAAATGATGTAGCTTTAAATTGATTTGATTTATTTATCATAATAAATTATGCAAGAATCAGCTAGAATGCTCCACAGAACTCATTCAACCTGCCAATTAGTTATTCAGAATTCTCAAAGAAAATATTATGTCATATGTGTATGTATAACAGGCTTTGTTATATGTATAAAAGAAAGCAAGTCAAGGAATCTGTTATATAGTATAACAAAAGAAATATAGATTTAAGATTAATGACAGATTGGAAGATATCTTCCCCGCCTGATTACAATACTCGTATAAGAAAATCAGCATAGCAACATATAATAATAGTATATAGTGCACGATCGTATAACAAAAGTATAACAGTTGCCATTTTCTAAGGTAACGAGCTAACTAATTCGGTTGGGCAGGTGCATAAGCGATCACCTTTGGCGCATGCATGAAATAACGCATGCCATTAGAACTGGCTTCAGAAAGGCCGCTCGTCTGTGACTTTGCAGCAGCCTTGGCTTAGTTGTAAGTTGCATTTCTGATGACTTGGCTAAAACTTTCAATGGAACAGCAGCGAGCAGGCATGGAGAGGGTATGGGGTTCTCTGGCGTCTAAGGTTTCTATGGCTGGCTGGCTGGCTGGTTGGTCGGCTGGCCCCCAGCCCGCTTGGCTGATCTGTTTACACAAAGCCTAAGCTTCGACTGCACTTAAGAGCCAACTGCTAACAGCTCGGCTTACAGTAAGCCACAAGCCAGAATTTGGTGGGAGAAACCAGTTAACGAGTCAACTTTCAGTTTTCAGCCAGCGAGGAAAAATGACAAGCGGAAAACATTGTTTACATGCGAGCGATTACGAGACGCAAAATGGCAAAATGGCAGAAGGCAAATGGCGAATGGCGAATTGCGGCTCACAATGATCCGCAGAAGCAAAGCCAAAAAACGCAAATGAATAAATTATTTGCAGAGGCGTGGCAGATATGCCAAGGCGCACTTGATTAGCATATAATCAATCGAGGTTTATCCACCTGCCTGAGAACTCTTTTAGCTCTTTCTCTGTTTCTTTTAGCTGGCTTTTTTATGGTTTCATTGACTGATCGCTGATTAGCTTCGGCGAGTCAAGAGTTCTTTTCTTTCTTTCAACCTGATTGATAAATTATGTAGCGCTGCTCAAGTTGTTGCTGCTGCACTGCATTGTATTCTGGAGCTTAACTGCTTTAGTGCCGTTGCTAACTGTTGTTAGATGTGTTTTGTTCACCTATCGACGCTTCGACGACCTTACGTTTAATTTATGCCAGACAGCAAACAGCAACAGCAACAGCTCTAGCCACGGCTATAAGCCCCATGGCCTTGTAATAGTTCTAGCCAGCCATAAGTTTGGCCCAAACTCTGCTGGAAACTCTGTTTTAATGCCCTTTGATTAACCCAATTGGACTGAGCGGGTAGCTAGAGCAGTTAATTGGCAAAAGCTGTCAAGGAAACAGTTAACTGAGCTGGACGGAGTCATGAAATGATTGCTCATATATATGGTTAAAATTTCTTTATGAAAGATATTTAGTTAACTGTTATATGTCTGCTATAAAGCATACTTAGACTTGTTGTACTCAAGTAATTTAATTACAGAATTTTTCAGATAGTTTATTAATTATTTAAAAACTCAAATAAAATCTTGAGCTCAACAAATAATAAATAAAATTTAGAAATTAATTTTCTTTTATATTTTTGAATTTATTTTAATCTCGCTACAACTTCAAGGGTATTTATTGCTTCATCACATTGTCCACACTTGCATTTAGCTGTCGAATTTATTTTGTTATTTTTTGTTGGCCAAAAAAAAAAAGAAAAAAAAGTTGCCTGGCATGTTGCACTCTCTCTGCGGCACGCCGGAAAAGCATTGTTTATTGTTATTTGCTGGCTCGCTCGGCGGTTTGCTGCCAACTTTCGCTGGCATGAGAAAAGTTGTGTGTGAAAAGCGCCTGTCTATGTAAATGCTATATCCGTGTGTCTTAGCCTATCTCCCTCTGTCTCTCTGTGTTTGTGCATTGGCATTTGCTTCAACAAGGCTATAGAAATTAGCTCTGACATAGATATACACAAGCTACAAATCGAAGCGTTTGAGCATGACAATCAATTCAAGTGCAAATGCTTAAGCCGCAAAGCTATGAAATTGTCCTCCCCACCCTTCCCTCCTCCTACTCGAATTGTGCCGCCGCCCATCCCGCGCTGTCTGTCGAAGGCTGACAAGTGAGCGGATCATTGGCGGAGTGGCCCAACTTGTTTGCTGATGTGCAAAATGATGATAACTTTGACATATTCATCGCGAAACGAGAGCGTATCAAATGAGCTGGCGAAACGAGTTTGAGCCAAAAAGCGAGAAAAAAAAAACGAAACAATAAAACACAAATAAGCAGAAACAATGCGAAAGGTAACCTGGCATCAAGCTAAACTCAGCTCAGTGCATCCCAAACTGGGTTAAGCCATTATCAGAAGACGACAAGAATTACGAGCTGAGACCCTGAGCTTATTTGAAAGCTGCTTATGCAGATCAGCAGCTGAGTGTGACCATATGGGTGTGCATAAGTAAAAGTGTGCCCATAAATCAAGAGCTGCCAAATGCCAAACCAAATGGATTATTTATATTTATAGCTAAAGTTGACAAACAGAATGACAACAGTGTTGAAAAGCGTTAGAGAAAAGTGTTGTAAAACAATTTCAAAGTGTAGCTGAAGCTATGCGTTGCTTCATTTCTTAACTAATTCCATTGTTAATAATTGTTGTTCAGTGTTGTAAAGTCCCACAACTAGCTGCAGCTGAAGTAAACAAGCCAACTAGTGTTGTAAAGTCTAGTGTTGTAAAGAGCAATTAGCAGTTGCTGCACCTAAAAAGCTTAGCTTAGCTCATAATACTTTCCACAAATAGCTTTCTACCCAAAAACAGAAACAGTGTTGTATACCGTGCACAGAAACTCATCAAACTAAAGTGCTTAGCTCATTGCTGGGCGTTGTAATCAAATTATTTTTAGTTTAATTGCGCACAAATTACTTACAAAACTCGCTTGAGCGCCGCCCCTCTGCCCCCTGCCTCCCCCCACAACGCTGTTTCGGCCACAACTCAACCCCTAGCAGTGTTAAGTGTATTGCTGGTTTTCGTGAAGTTCGCGCCACAGCGATGACCTAACCAATGCGCATTCCATTGGTCAGCGATGACGACTACCCAAGAGAGAGAGAGAGAGAGAGAGAGAGAGCGAGCGAGCGAGTGAGTCTGCCAATTATGGCCAAGAGCAAGTGTTGTTCTTGCCCGCTTTAGTTAATTTGTTTAATTTTCGTAAAATGGCCAAACGCGTCGAACAGATTAGGCTCATTAATGGGTTAATAATGAGTTCGACACAATATTAATAAAAACAACTTCTGAAGCCGAACACTAATTAGAGAAAAAAGCTTTCAGTCGAATTGGCAGGCAATTTGGGTTCTTCTTATTGTTCGGTTATTGAAAGCGCATTACGCATTGGGGTCAGTACGTGGCACAGTTGGACAGCCACTGGGCAGTTCGTTGAACCACGCTGCCGCTGCAGCCATTAAACCGCTGACCAAGTCAACGACTCGGCCTTTTTTTTAACCTTTTTTACCGCTGCGGTGACAGTTTACAGCCAAAAGGTGAACACACATTTTTTGCACTCAAAGCGCATTAAATCGTTTCTTGTGGCATGCGCCAAACGATCTTTAATCTAAGTGGGTTTTTTTGTGTTTCAGGTGAAGCGCGTGTTTTGTGACATAAACTGAACGTCTAACGGAGTACAAAACACCTTCAAAGACTGTCAAAGGCAGTCTTACTACAACTTAACCAACACTGACAGACATTGGCCAACACTTAAAGTGTCTAAGCTCACTTTAGCTCTCATTTCATATTTATTTTTTTATCAGCTGCACCGAATCTAATAGAAACGTCAATACATATTTAGCTTCAACTTTGTTTTGTTGTTGTGCAACACTGTAAAATTGCAGTATCCTGTTGTCTGCACCTGCTACTGCTGCAGGATGCGGTGGCACGTGGCAGCTGCCCCTAAAAAGAACCAAACTAACGACAGCCGCAACATATAAAATTACAAATTGGCAGCTGTTATGAGCTGTCAGTTGCCCGTTGGCCAAAAAGGCGAGCAAAATGCAATTAATAAAAAAAGAAGGAGACAGAGAGAGAGAGGGAGAGAGGGAGGGGGAGGAAGACAAAAAACCAAAGCATAAAAGGAAGTCCAACAAAATCCCACGTCCGACAACTGGCCGGAAGCAGCCAGTGGGCGCGTGAGAAGTCAACAAAAGAAGCCGAAGCTGAGGAGACTCGAGCGAGACCCGAGGCAACCACCACTGGGCCCGGTTCAGACCACAAAATGCATCCTTCCGCCGTAGGGGCGGCTGGTAGATGGGGCAAATGATTGAGCGGCGCGCTTCCTGTGAAACCGAAACCGAAACTGAAACTGAAACTGACGTCAATTCTGGGCCAAACTAATAAGCGAACAATAGCTCTTAACTTGCGGACAAAGAAGAGGGAGAGAGACAGTGAGAGAGGAGGAGGAGGCGTGCGGGGCGTGGCAGGTATGTGACACAAATTTTATTGACAGCTTTAGGAACAGCCAAATGGTATTAAATGTGTGCCATGAGTTGCCACAATAAAAACAAAACTAGAACAAAGCGCTGAATCATTGACAAGTCGAAGTTCTCAATACTCTAGCCAGAAATGGGGCTAATGGATATATGAAAGGCTAATGTGAGTTGGCTCTGATGGTGTGCTGGGCGCAGCGAGAGACTTGCAATGGCAGAGTTTTGGCTGAGATATTAGAAATTGATAGATTTTTGTTATAAAAACCGATTTTTTATTGATATATAGTTCTGTGAGTTAGGCTGGGCTTAGTTGAGTTAGCTGGAAAAAGGCTAAACTTTGAATATGAATACTTAGTACTGAACTGTTTATAGCTTATTGAAATGATTTCACAAATTGATTTTTATCTCATTTATAGTTAGATTCAGATATGGATAGATCATATAGAGTGAACCAACATCGCCCTAAGGCTATTTGATTATATAATCGATCTTTGCTATAGCTAACTTGAAAACTCATCTCTTCTTCTATGATATGGAGAAACGATATAGTCTCAGGCAACATATTATCTGCTTCTTGTTAAGATCCAGCGGAGATCCTCATAGGATTGTTAGCTCAGCAGTCAGCTCTGTCTAAGAACTGCTTCATACATACAGTTTATCAAAGTTCTCTTCCCATATCCCTGACACATTTCCTCACAGAAAACCCAACAACCCCTCCGCAGTCAGGGCATGAGCTCAGTGAACGTTTTCTACGTCGCCAGCCAAACTATGATTAGCTGCCACCTGAGTGACAATCATATTAATTATTGTTTGCTCAGCGCAGCCCTCACCGCTGGCTGGGCTGTCCCTTGATATGCCCCTATATAGTATGATGACTATATAGTAAATTGGCTGGCCCAAACTGTCATGACAATGTTTTTTGTTGCTGTCGTTTTATAAGCCGCGTTTATTGTTTTATGGCACGACGCTGTTGCAGCTGGCCCCAAGGATTCGCTGCATAAAACATGAGCACACACACACACACACACACACACACACACACACACTCACATACATGTGTAGTGTTTGTTCGCCCCGACAGCTGCGTATGTGGAGCAGCCCATTGCGTGTCAGCGGCAAAAGTTCAAAGTTGACGCATTGGCAGCAACATTTGCGGCGCAATAAATCTGAGCCCGCAGGCAAAACATTTCCAATGGGAGAAAAAGCTTTAAAATACATTTCTCGACTCGACTCCCACGCAGTGAAAATCAGTTTAATAATTGATTTGTTATTGATCAAATTTTAATGAAGCTAGATTGGCTTTCAATTTGATGAGATTAGCCTAAATTGAACTTTCAATTATTTAATGAGAGACTTAATTATTTAAATTGTGGAAAATTGGTTTCATTTATAATTCCCAAATAGTTTTAGCTTGAAAGTATTTTAATAATTTCAATTTCCTTGCCAGCAATTGGCACATAATAATGGCTTATAGACCCCTCGGCAGCTATGCAAATTCAATTTCACTGCAAATTGTTAGCACACACAGTTTGACAGGCGCTGTGTGGCGGCCACACAGCAGCAATCAAGCGGGCAGTTGCAGCAGAAACCCGCTTTAATGTCTGGGACATGCTAAAGTGCTGCTGGCAAGCATGCCATAAATTCTAAGACTTGCCCAGACATTTTTATTAATGACGCAAAGTCTCGCGCTCTCTCAGAGACTCGACTTGCAGTCGAACAGGTGCCACGCAGCTCAGGTGGGTAAAGGGGGGAGGCACTTCCTAGCGCCCACTTCCTGAGACACGACTTTGGTGCAGCTTGGCAAGTGGAATTGCTGACTGGCCAGAACCAGAACTTGGCTCGATCGTTGGCCGCTTGCATAATTAACAGAGCAACAGCAGCAACAAAAGTGGCTAATGCAGTTAGCTTTAGCGAATACCGTTAATGCCGGAGACAAACAACAACAACAAAAAACGCAGCTGAAACTGAGTCTCGACAACTTCTTTCCCATAATCAAAGCGCAACTGCAACTGCCTAATGCAATAGACTACAAAAAATTTAAGACTCTTTTGTTTGCAGCAAGTGGCGAAGCCCCTCTCCCCCTTCTCCCTCCTTCCCGCTCTCTTTATAGTCTAAGCTCATGTGTGCATTGTGTTACTATTATAATTATTTGCCATAAATTATGGGAACTCTTGGCAGGCAGACAGCCAGTCAGCCAGCCAGAGTGGCAGACAGCGGCAGCGTTGCCACATCGCTTAATTACCCAGCGGCCATCTAATGTGTGTGAGTGCCCGCCGTCTGCCTCTCAGCCCACACTATACAATCTCTTATTACTCTTCATCTAACGTGCTAGTGCAGTAGGCCTCCCCCCCATTTGGAATCTCTTCCTCTCTTGCTCTGCTTCTAATGTGCGACTGCCCCAGCTCATCCCCTTTCCCCCTTTTGGAGTTTTGTTCCTCTCTCATTTCTTACTTCACTCGGCTGGCTAATGAAACAATCTTTCGCTGCGAGTTCACCAAACTCGCAACATCCGCGCAGACAGAGAAGAAAAAAGAAAAACACAACAAAAAAACTTACTCTTTGATAATAATAATAATAATGATAAATGTACAGTAGAAATTGCCTAATTTGCACGCTCTGCTGTAAGCGTCAGTATTTGCTGGCTTCTTCAAACTTTCCATATGACATTTATAAATTGATGCATTCTGTGAGACTTTCTAACAAAACTGAATTTGTCTAAAAACAATTAAGTTGTAGTTTGAAATGTGAAGAATTATGTGAGAGCTTTAGTATTGAAGTGATGAAGAAACTTGAATGGGTTCAGATGAGACCTATCATATATTATGATCAGAACTTGATCAATCAAAAGCTTTGAGAATGAGATCTGCTTTATTCTTATTGGTAAACCCCAACTTGATTAACTTAAAGACTTAAAAGCTCTATTTAAAATGATTTTAGTAATTTATATTACATATATTGCCAGTTTGAAGATAGAACGTATTTTATCGACAGTAAGTTTGATTATATTAATGTGTATAACATTCGCATTTTAAACAGCTTTCCTAAAGCTTCTTAAAGCTTTTCTAAAAATCTATTTACTTCAACTCCAATAACAACAAATCATTTCCAAAGCTTTATTGAGCGTTTAAAATGTCGCTTGACCATTAATCAATCATTGTTTCGCCTCCCTACCAGGCTCCACTGTACTATTAAATTGTCCAGTTCAATGACTGTACATCCCGCGGTTAAATTTTATGCTCCGAGTGTGTGTGTGTGTCTGTGGTGAAATGACCTTGAACAGTTTACAAATTGGCAATTTGTGTGTGGAAATCAATGTAAATTGTGTTCCATTAGCTCATTAATGCGCCACTCAGTTAATTAATCAAACATTTTGCCTAATTGCTTAATTAGCGAGCGCGCACCAGCAGCATCAACAGCAATTTTCATCTCAATTTTCATCAAGTCGACGTCCGAGTCAGAGTCAAAGTTACATAGTTATGAAATTTTTCGGGTCTAATGCCTGAGCAAATATGTATTCTTTGCCCTTTTCCTTGGCAGAAAATATAAATTTGAGCTGTCGGCTCACAAGCTCATTTCCGTTGTTTGCCAGGCCCCATTCATCAAATGATGTCATAGCTGTGATATATATGTATATATGTTTAGAAATTCCTCATATATGTAATTAAAAGTTGTCACAAAGTTCGTTTCCCACACACGCTTTTCGTGCCGCGCTCCATTGAGCCCAACGGCCAACAACAGTGAACGGATATTTGGCTAGATGGCATGTTCTCGGCATTCTCCCTCGATTCTCTTGTTGCTTGACGCTGCATATCGGTTTACAGCGGTAGGTCCGAAGGGGCTGGGTGGGGGCTAGGGATGTGTGGGGCTTTTACGGGGGGATTTTCTCAGGGCGCCATTTGCTCGATTTGACATGTCGGAGACATGTTCCAGCTCTCATGATTAAACACGTCTTAATGCTCTTGCTTAGCTGACGAGGGCCCAGTCGAGGGCCCAACTCAAGGAAATCGCCTGCAATCACTGGGGAAATTAAATGAAGAAAGTGCAAAAAAAAAAAACGTGGGCAGCGCGTAAGCTCGACTGTGCCATGCGCTGGCTGAGGGCTAGGGCAGTTTGAGGCGTACTCTGAAGAGAATACTGATATGGATATATTTGAGATATATTGCTAGGATTTAGGATAGCTAGACATAAGTTTAGCTGAATTTTGAAACAGATTTCTTTACAATAAGTATATAAATAATTATAAAAATATATAAGGCAAACTCTAGCCCATACAATCTCTTGGTCTCCATAGCTCTTTTGTCTTTATATTTGTCTTATCTTGCTTATATGTATCTATATACCAAACTGGCATACTTTATATAGCAAATCTCATTGAACTACTCAAAGTTGCCTTTACTTTTCCCAAAAGCCAATCAACTCACATCTCTTTCTTATACAGTGTATAAGACGTGCACGCCCTTCGGCAACTGCCCAGACACACAAAATCGATGCCACACACTCTCGCACTCACACTCACACACACTCATTCACACACTCCCATTCAAACACTCCCATTCACCTGCCTTGGGCAAAAGCCTTTGGCGGCACATGCCACAAAACTCCAGCGATAAGTGAAAGTGACGAAAGTGTTGGCCCAGCAATCCTGGGCTAACAAAAAAGATGAGATTTACGACTAATTGGTGGGGCAGCACCTGCTGACCGATTAGAGAGGTGCCCAGCTGATGAGCTGATGAGCTCTGAGCCGCGATGAGCTGCGAACGCACTAAGCCGCTTACAGTGTGCGCTGGCAGGCAGAGCACAGCTGCTGGCAGCACTTAATTGCAAAATCCTTTTCTAATTAAATGCCATAAATTTGCGCATTTAATTCTGCCCCGGGGCGGGGGCGGGAGGCGCTTGCGATTGCATTAACTAAATTAAAAAGAAATATGCGGGAAATTATGAAAATACATTTTCGAGTCGAGCAGCCGCAGAGGCGCAGAGCCGCAGCCGCAAGAGCTCAACTAATCCGCTTTGGCACATTGAATGCAATAAAAAGGAGGGAAAATAAATAAAATACTTAAAAATGAAAAACTGAAAACTGAAGCCGCGCGGCACATTTCAAATGCCCAAAACGGCGGGGGTGAGTCGAGGGAAAACAGAGATCTTGGCCTGCAGGCGCATTCATCAGGCTTTTCCAGAGGTCGCGGCTCGTGATGGGAACCAGTTGCCCAGTTCTTGTTTACGTGAATACGAACCTGCAACGAGAGAGGGAGAGGGAAATAAACAAGCATTAGTTTAGCTGTATAAAAGGCGGCAGGCACGCCCACACCTCAGGGCAGCTGCCAGTTGAAAAAGAAATACATATATATATATATATGATTTTGATTTGGTACAAAGAAGTTGAGTGGATTTTTTTGCTGCTTACTTTTTAAGGGGTTTGCAATGTTTTTGTGAGAGGCGAAAAAATATTTTTTTAGCCATTTTTGCACGCTTTTTATTGCAACGTGGGAAACAAAAATGTGAGCGTAAAAGGATGTAGCAAGGGTTTCCGGAGCGGAGCGGGGGATGGGCGATTTATGTGCATGAATTTTGTATGCGAAAACTGCTCGCAGGCAGTGTAACGCTACACAATCCCTTAAAACTGTCAGGCTAATGCTGTCAAGGAGCGCTGCCTGCATGTGAGTGTGAGTGAAAACAGTAAAAGGCAAAGAGGAAGATGCTGCAGCAGATGGGGGTAGTTGGGGTAGTTGGGGGTAGCTGTGAAAGTAGGTCGCCACGCGCAGATTTTCGCTTGCTCTTAACTGATTTGTAATGCAAATGAAGCAAACTAGCGCAGGAGATTGTAACTAGTAAAAGGAAACAGGAGAAGGAGGAGGAGGAGTATGAAGGAGCAAGAAGAAGAAGAGGAGGAGCACATTAAAAACAACGAGCGGAAACATAAGAACAAGCCAACTGTGCACAAAACGCGCGTGTGTGTGAAAGAGAAGGCAACACGAGACAGGTAGAGAAGTTGTTGTGCACTTGACAAAAGGCAACAACTGCAGGCAGTAGTTTCATGGGAAAACAACAGCAACAAGAGCTCATTGAGGGGAAGAGTCGAATTCGAGATCCTCGACAGGTGGCACTCAAGAGGAACGAACTCTAATAATAAGCAAACGCAGCGGGCGGTTAGGCTAGCAGCTAGAGGCCTGAGGGCCCACTTCAACTAGGAATTGATGGCAATCGTATAGCCAACGGATGTGCGTGGCCTGTGTCCAAATGGATAATGAACCAGATAGCCATAAAGCAGCTCAGAATTATTAGTTGCGCAAAATTATGAGAGAAGGAAGCGTGAAGTGCAGTCAGCAGATGCCAACTTCCGGGCGGGTAGTCATTAGAGGCAAGGGAGAGAGATTAAAGATGTGATAGAGGAGTTGAATTGAATAAAATACTTAGAATAGAATTAAAGATATAAGGAATCAGGCAAGAAATATTTTTGGACAGCGCAAAATTATGCTGAAGTCGAATAGGCTTGGACAGAGGATGTATAGAGGAAGTATTACTAGAGGTGATGAATGGATGCTTGGATGTATGGATGTATGGTTCAGTGGCCTAGAGGTGTAGATATAGTGCTTAATATCATAGAGGCTACTATCAAGCATTCTCAGCAATATGCATAGAAGAGTATAAGAAGTTATAAGAATAAATTCTCATAAATAAACTATATTTATGTAGAATTGATTACTATTTTTTCTACAGTTTTTAACATATATATTCCGCTTTAAGATCATATCAATAAGCACATGCATTAACTTCAATCTGCACTCTCTAGGCAGGAGCTCAATTTATGCGCAACATAGTTCGATAACATTTCAGTATAAATCTCCGCATTGGACAAGCGATTAGAGACCATACGGAAATGTAAGTTGCAGCTCGTAAACTGACCCAAATGAACTGGGGCAGCGCACTGCAAACGGTGCTGCGTGTTGCCGGCCCATGCATCATTAGAAATGTAACATGTGCTGCAGCCAGACCCGGCCCCGCCTACCCGCACCCGCCCCTTTGGCTGCGACAAGTGCAGAGCCAAAGGATTACGCGAATTGCAAAACGAGGAGAGAGCAGCAAAAAAAAAAAAGCTGCTTAGCCAGGGCCAACTCCCAGTTTTGCCAGCTCAGTTGCAAGCGCTCAAGCCTGAAATTGTTCGACTCGCTTTGTTTTTTGTTTTTGTAGTATTTCTATATAAGCTAGGTAGCTGCTGAGCGGGGGTAGCATGGGTAGTGGGGCAGTGAGTCTGGGGCGAATGCCTCGTTGCATTTAAATATTAATAAACATGGCGTGCCAAGCAAAATGCGCCAAATGCCGAGCGCGCGCGCGGCCCAAATGCGAGCTGCGAACGTGACTTCCATGAGTCAAGCATGAAGGAGAGCTCAGACTGAGACTGAGACTGAGACTGAGACTGTGGCTCCAGCCACAGTCACAGCCACAGCTCTGACTGTGCCACGCCCCTATACAATGCTCTAAAAAGGTGTTGCCATTTTTTGTTGTTGTTTTTCTCTTCCATTTATTTATTTCCATATTTTTTTTTCTGCTTGCTTGCTGAACTTTGGCCAACAGCGCCGCAAAGAGTCATGCAACAACCTTTGGCGAACGAGCGCACATTGTGGGCGCACCTTTTGGCCATTGGCTGTGGCCCGCTTTTTGGCCATTTACCATTTTCATTCCCTGGCCCATTCATTCACTCACTCACTCATTCATGCATTCACTCAATTCTGATTACTTTGCGCGGCCCCTGTCATGTCGCAGCAAAAGGCTTTCTTTCCTCTAAAAGCTAACATGCAATTCACAATTCTCCGTTCTCGACTCGCAATTCGCTTCCCATTCATTTGAGGCTGGCGCCATATGAAAATTACCATAAGCATATGCTCAAGACACCGCCCAGGGTCTACTTATTTGTGACAAGCGACAACAGGCAAACGGCGCTACCAAAATTAGTCATGTCCAGCAAAGAACGGCGCGACTCTACGTATAAATATGCAACTTTGACTACGTTTGGCAGCCAGCTGCTATGCTCTCTGACACATGTTTTTGCTGACGTATATATTTCAGATGACATAATTATAAATGTGCTAAATTGGTTTTATAGCACATTTAAAGTGGTTTTGATTTTTGAGAATATTTATATAATATTCTAAATTTATTTATGCTAAAAAATCTGTGCATATGAGGCGCGGACTGGAGCTTATTGGAAATATTAGCTGAAAGCAGTTGAAACTAAGTGGAATGAATGGACCATGGATGGATAGATGAATATGGAAAGATCTATAGAGATAGCTCCACTCATATATAGTATAAAATAAGATTCAAGTTTTTTGCCAAGGCTAAAACCCTGTTTAAATTATTTTCTATTTAATCAGCTTAGCACAATTTCTGATAATGTTTGCTATAAAACAATGTTCAATAATACATAAATTATTTTAAATGGGCAATTTAAATAAATGAACAAACTGCATAGCGCTGTCATCATTTAACAATATATTTTAAGCATTTTATGTTTTATTGAACATTTTTATAGCAAAAAAATGATCAGAAAATCAGTTCAGTTGAGTCAAATGTATATCGAATAATTTATGTATTTTTATACCCTAAAAACATAAAATACTTTAACACCCAATACTAGAGCCAGTAAAACAAAGTAAATAAATCATAATTCAGCTCGTAATAAATATGAAATAAATTGGATTCAGGCTTAAGCTTAACACCTGAAACTGAGCATAAAATAAAAATATAAAAATATTCATAAAACAAACATGACTAGTTATGCGGGTCTTAAAAATGTCCATATCAAAATGAAAAACAATTTTTGTTAAAAATAAAACGATGACAAATAGCCTTGCTTAAGCAAAACAAAAGTTTTCAAACAACTCCAAGAATTTGTCGAGCAAATGTTTAATTAAAGCGCAGATTTTGTACTTTGTCTTGAGATTATATATATATATAAGCTCAACTGGCAGTTATCGGCCTCTAAGTATATGAACTAGCTAGTTATAGTGAAACAGCCGAAACATATAGAAATAGTGCTATCCTCTAGCATATCAAGACAAGCATCGAAACAAGACACGAGAACAAGAGGAAGAACAAGAACGAGAACAAGAACTTGACAGCCATTCATTTAAAACATTTTGCTTACGTCTCTCTATGTGTGTGTGGCTTATGACATCATGCCGACTTGTTGGCGGTTTCTTGTGCCGAAACAGCAGAGGAGAAAAAACGGCCAAAAGCAGCTGCCAATACAATGAACGATGGACAGGCAGGCAGGCAGCCAGCCAGCCAGCTGGAAAACTGGAGTTGGCTTCAGGGTTGTCGCTGCGCGCTCGTTGCAACTGACATTTGAATGAATGTCTTATAATAAATGCCAATTGACATGCTGACAGAATTGGCCAACTGAAAAGGCAACTCTTTCACCTGGCAAACGCGCGCAACGCGCTCGCCGCTTGCCCATTTACGGCCCAATTGGCTACCGTGTGCTACCTTAGCTCTTGGCTGTTTCTAGTTGGCCCTGAGATTGCGCAACATCTGCGCGTGTGTGTGAAGATGGCGCACTGTAAAACTTTGTGGCGGAAGCGCATTAAACCAAAACAAATTTCGGCTTTACGACTGCGCCATTTGTTTTATGTTTACAAGCCATTTGACCTCAGACGTCTGCCGCGGCCCGAGCCTCTATGGATGGCCGGCCGGCCAACAAGAGCAAACGACACAAATTCTGGCAGAAAATGGCCTTTAAAATTGTCGCTCAATAATCATCTAGACAAACAGCCAAAGCAAATTAACCAAATGCCCTGACTGAAGTGTCATTTCATGTCATTCGCCATTCGCCATTCGCCATGTGGGCGGCCGTCAGCTCGATTGGGGAGGTGTGTCCCCTAGCATGACAAGTGAATAGATAACGAAATATATACAAAATCAATAATCGACTTTTATCAGCGCATGCAAATAAATGATAAAACCAATTTTTACGGCTTATCTCTGTGTGTACTTGTTTGTTGATATAGCACTAGCTAGCTAGCGCCGAGGCGTTGCCAAAGTTCAGATAAGTCTTCATTGTAATTTGTATTCATTGTTATGCACTGGAAAAATATTGATAATACTTATTTATATATGTATAGGGAGATATTTGAACTAGAAATGTCAGCATGAAATGGATGGAAATTAGTTGCGGAAAATTACCTAAAAGGTTCGAGTTGAAAAATGAAATCAGAAATAGAGGAAATTTTTACTAAGCTCCTCTGTGATTCTCTGCTTTTTTTATATTTTATATATTTTTAATATATTTATAATACATATATTTAATATAGATATTTGAGTTAGAAAAATTCCACTTAAAAATTTGTAAAAATAAATATAAATATATATATATTATCATTCTCAATTTTGGACTGATTTAAAATACATTTTTATAATATTTGAACTCGCAGTAAAAATAGTTCAAATAATTACCCAAAAAATACGAGTGACATTGAAAATAATAGAAATGTTTTTCTAATCTAACTTTAATTCGTTAACTGTTTACTCCATTTTAAATAATCCAAAAAATCATAGTAATTTTTTTGTTTCCCTCCCATATTTGTTTCACATGTAATTAACATGTTTCCGCTTGAAATTCTCACGTAATATTCATAATTAGCGTTCTCTAGCTAAAGAAAATTCAGCTAGTTGACAAAATGATAAATTATGCTGTCAGCTTGCCATGACTTTATCAGCTTTATCAGCTCTTGAAAAATGTGAATTCATTTGAAACTCTCAAAGTTTGACAATCAATTATGAATGTTTGTTTTTGTTTGTATTGCAGACAAACAAAGCTATTGTTATGGCGCTGATGAGCTGACAAATGAGTTCGCTCTGTCTCAGGTCATAAAACTAAATATACGAAAGCTCACGTTAAGAGTGAATAGAGCTAACTGCCTAGAGACAACCTCTAGTTAACTACTTAGCTAAACTAGTCTAGTATTCAATTTCACATAGTGTCTAGTACCTGTCAAACTGTGCATCAAACTCATTTGGCTGCCAAACAGGCGCCGTCTGAAACGTGATCATCAGCAGCAAAGCGATCGTAAATTTGCAGCTAAATAACAATATACCCAAACCCAACTCACACACACACACACACACACACACATAGTTCACATTTCTAGTTGTCTAAATGTCGGCATAAACATTTCACTCGACCATTTTTTACAAGCGAAACGAAACAGAGAGAGGGAAAAAAACAAGCAGGCAGCACAAATTAAAGCGTGCGACATTGTGTAATGCGTATTACAATGGGGCGTGGCTAGCCAAAAAGAGTTACACTTAAAAATAAAAAAAATAAAGCAATATTTAACGAGTGCTCAGACTCAGAAGGTCTCGGGACGTGACAACAACACATGGCGAGAGTTGGATATAAAAAAGCAAAAAGAACCAAACACCAAAACTCAGGTAAATTTTCAGCGTTTCGTGGAAGGAGCTTGTCGGTAGGTGATTAGGCGACAACCGGCGCCGGACAGCGGCAGGAAACGTAGCGAAGAGCACGCGTCCTGCAGCCCACACTTACAAACACACACACACAAACACACACAGGATGTTGTTTGTGTGCTGATTTTGATTGCAGCAAAGCCAATTGCCAGCAATTAAAGCCAATCAATTGAGACTCGAATCTGTATCCACAGCTGTCGCTGTATCTGTATCTGTATCTCTCGCCTTGCATCTGTCGCTGTTCACACACACACACACACACACAGAAAGTATCTCTGTGTATGTGCGAAATTGCGGTGCCATTAGCAAGTGATATTTTCAGCTTTTTATTCATTTTGCTCATTTCTAACGTCAATTTAGTTGCCATTGACATTTGAACTTGCTGAAATAGTTGCTCGACTATATTTAGCTGGAGAACAACACGAGTTATGGAAAATGATTTTTATTTTTGTAGCTCAACAATACGATTTATTGATCAATTTGATGTGGATTGCGCTTGTGACTCAGTTGGCGGCTTCTGTTTGAGCGTGCTAAGAATGGCCAGCCATGCGTCAGCGCTGGATAACAATGCGGCGGACTCTATGTTATCCATTAGCCATAGGCAGGTAAGCCATTCGTGTGCCTAAGTCTGCTTCCTTTGTCTGGCGGCCTTTTTCATTTGCTTTTATATTTTCGTATTATTTATTTAGCTTTTTATAATATATTAGATAAATGATGACTGTTCGGCGGGCATTAGCTGTATATTTATTTTAAATTTTCTTTTTTTCTCTCCCTCTCTTAATCCGACTCTCTTCTATTCTCCTTTTATCTGCCTCAATTTACTTCTACTTCCCAATGAGCCTCTTCTCTCTCTCTCTCTCTCTCTCTCTCTCTTCTGCTCCCTCTCTCACTCAATCTCAGTTTCTATGCAAATCTCTCATTTACTTATGTTCAAGTTTCTACTTCTTCACTCTCCCCGCTCTCTGCCTCTCTCGCTCTCAGGCTTCGGTTTGTCATTGAAACACTTGGCTGCTGACTCGCCTGCTGTGTGGTGGGTGGCAGTTGACTTGGCCAAAAGCGTCAGCCTGGGACACACCTTGCACACCCAACAACACCAACGACTGCAAACGCTTTTGTAATTAGCCACGTTTCAAATTGTTGTTAGGCAACAACAGCAGCAGCAACAATAACAACAACTACAATAATAGAAAATATTTGTTGTATGCCTTTCGAATTACAAACACACAAAACTGTAAACTGGTTTGCAATTGTTAAAGCCCACCTCAAACCGCATCCCCCGCCACCCGCTGCGTTCACCTGTTCGACAATCGACTTCAGTCGACTGTCAGTCAAAAATTGTTTTTATTTCGATTATAGTTTTTTTTTTCTCTTATTTTTCTCATACGTCAATTTGTTGTTGGCTTGGCTAATTGACCTTTTGGCTCGGCTCTAAATTGAATCTGGCGGTTAGTTAGTTTTTCCATGCCATTGGCTCGCGTTTTCGAATTGAAATTGGAATTTTGTTTTGCACATGATTGAAAAATTGATTTTTATTATTTTTATTTTATTTATTTCTTTTTTCAACTTTTATTCGCCTATTTTTCTGCTGCTGTTTCGCTTTGCTAATTAAAATGAAAGTTGTTTCTGCTTCTGCGTCAATTTGCAAAGTGAAATTGCCTACTGGCTGAATCAGTCAAAGAGCGAGAGGTTGGCCAGCGCCAGCAAGTGCGAAATGCGTTCGAATTGCTAAGCGAAATTGCAGCCACTTGGAGAAATGTCAGATTGAAGAAAGACAAACGAAAGCGCAAACACTTACGCAAATTGTCTGACTGAGCGAATAACGATTCAGGCAAAAGAGGCAAATTAAACTAATTGAAATGTGAGTGCCTGGCAATAAGTGCAATCATTTCATACTCGACGGGGGGGCCAAAGTGAAATTCATTGCTAAATTTATAGAACTGCAGCAACGGCAGAGAATTCTCTAATGCGAGCATAATTAGATAATTGATTAAGCTAAGTGCCAGAGTCTAAATAGTAGTTAATTGTAGTGCTTTGAAGCTGAATCAAATTGTAGATTTATTAAAAATATTTTAAAGTAAGCGAAGACATTGAAAATGTGAAATTTGAGGCATAGAGAAATGAGGGGAGAAAAAGGCAGTGCACTTAAAGTAGTATATGAAGTTTTTGTTTACTCAAGTGCACTTCGAGTACTGGACACTATAAGTATATATATATATATATACATACGATGTCCAGCACTTGAAGTGCTACTTCAATGTCAATGTCTTCTTAGTCTCCCTTTTACATATACATTATATATTATATATATATATATTTGCTGATCTCAGTCTAGTCTGCATATCCGCGCATACTTGAGCACGTTTCTCTGCCTGCTTGTTTATATAAATGTTTCTATTTCGCTGTCCATATCAGCTAGAGATGCTGCTTCAGCACATAGAAATTGCATTGATTCGAGAGACAAACACAATTTAAATTGTAATGAAATCTATAAAAATGTCAATAAATTTTTGTTTGTTTTAGCACATTTTTGGAGCTGCTTAACTACAAATTATGTAATATAATAGATACATATCTAAATATCTAAAAACTTTACTCATTCCGCTCTCAAATTGCAAAGTATTCAAAAGAATTATGCATTCGGCTCATATAAACATAAACATGCTTCAGTTCGCGGTATATTCTAGTCGGGCATATCCAATATCCGCTCTCTAATTTGTTTAGTAATTACATTTAATTTGCTTGAAGCTCGTGTTGTTGTTTAGCAAAGCTAACTATAAACATTTAATATGCAGTTTACTCAGCTGTTGAGTGGGTAACAAAGTGAATTTATATAAACAATTGTAGAATAAATAATAATAATACATATGTGGGTAACATATAAATACAATAATTATATGCATATATATTTTTTTATTATTTATTTTTCCTTTTTTTTTTGAATAAACTATGAACTATATTATTCTTTATACAAATCTCAGTCTACATACATATAAAAATGAATTTCATTATATATTCCCTTGAACAAAAGCCCTCTTCAGTTAACACTTTATAATATAAACATTTTATATAGAGACCACTTGAATAAGTTGTCTTCAATCACTGCCAATATGCGTAAATAGCAATCATAAAAACTCGATAATGAACACATTAAAGGCATTAAACTTAAATTAAAAGCAATTAGGCTTAATGTTATATTGCTCGTATGACATTTAGCGAGCTCCAAAGCAGCGCCCAGTAATTACACAGTTCGACAGCCATTGAGCAGCTACAGTTGTTGACGCGCTTTGCTTACATAAGCGTCAGCTTTTTTCCTCGCCCCATAACAACACAGAAATAGAGAGATAGTGTGTGTGTGAGGGGAGAAAAACTAACTAACTTGTTCATTAAACACGAGAACTGCAAACACTTCAAGCGACTCAAGTCAAACGTTTGTAAATAAAACTCGTTTAAAGCCAGCAAAAAAACGTCGTGTTGTTGCTGGCATGTAAATTTTTGTTAATAGCACAAGTTTTTCATCACAGCTGAATAATAAATAATAAAAAAAGCTGATGCGCAAAAATAAAATGAAAAGTTGTTAAAACAAAACAAAAAAGAAGAGAAATATTCAAAAAAAAAAAAAAAGAAGGTAAATATATTTAGTTATGGCTGCTGCTCGAAGTGAACTTGCTGCAGTTGCTCAATCAGAGCTGCAGCATGCAAATTGCGCAAGCTGCTGCTGCTGGCACGGGAACAGGTTGCGGACGACTTCATGCGGCTCGAATTGTGGCGCATAAATCAACAAGGAGCCCAAGTATTTATTAATTATAAGCCAAATGCCATTGCCATATGCTGGGATTCTGGCTGCTGTTGATGGCTCCAAGTGGCGAGCCACGCCTCACTCCAAACGCCAGACGCCCCATTCATATTGGCTTAGGGCAAAACACTTGCAGCTGTTGATGCTGCGGCTTTTGCTGCCACTGCGGTTGCATGCTGCGACAGCTGCTGGAAAGTTTTCTTTTTTCTGGGTCAGCAAACGCATTGAAAACAAATGCGGAGACAAGCAGCCAGCAGCCAGCAGCCACCAAGCAGCCAGCTAGGAAAACAAACAAACAGACAAACAACTAAAGCTTGCTGCAGTTTCTATGCTCTGGCAACAAAAGACGTGGCACAAGCAGCCGCAAAATGATTCTACACTCGCGATAAGCAGCCGCAGCCGCAGCCGCAACGAATTGAGTCTTGAGTCTCGGCACTACGTGGCGTATGCGCAATGTGGCCACAGCTTGGCCCACAAAATGTTGGCGCGACGCGCGATGCGACGCTTGGCTCAGAGCAAATTATGATACACATGGCTCAGATTACACACACACATGGACATACACACATGTACGCACAGCAGCACAGTTGGAGCTGCTGCTGCTGGCCAGTTCAAAGACCGTGTTGGCTAATAGCTGCCCGACTGGGCAAAAAGCAACGGCAACGCTTCTCTTCTGACCCAAATCCACGAGCCGCATTCCACACAGCGCAAAAAAAAAAGCTAAAGAAAAACTAAACGCAGCTTGAGGCTGGCAGCTAACCATTTTTCCGAAACGTTTCCAATCACAGCAAATTATATTGAGTAAATAATCGAGCTGAAACTGAAAAAAAGAGCCAAAGCCAGCCGACAGCCAATTATGTTAATTGATAGTAAAATTCAAGACTTAGGCTCAGCAAGTTGCTAATTAAGCGCGCGAAAAATACAGCAACAGCAACAACAGAAGTCAGCAAACATTGTGCGCAAATTAGTTTGTCAACAGAGAGAGAAAAAAAAGAAGCAGGCAAGGTTTTCAGTTTGGGCAACTGGCGGTATTTCAGCTATTGATTCAGCTGCTTACAAAAGGCAATTTAGGCCGCAAACAGCGACAGCGACAGCGACAGCTACAGATATACAAAACATATATACATTAAGCTCTTTAGATATCGAAAAGGTGCTCAACGCAGACACAATTTGCTCATGCTTAAGCTGCTGATAATTGCAAATATGCAAATGAGAACAGATATGATTAGAGTTAGATAAGGCGGCGGGCGTGGAGTGGAGTGCAGCAAAGGAAGTTGCCACAGAGTGGCGGCAGATAAGATAAGTTTGATTGAAAGTTATGAGCGGTTCAATGAGCCAACGAATTGCCAAGAAATGCGCTAAAAATATATACTCCGTTCTGCTTTATTTGCTGATAAGCTGAGACTTATCTCAGGAGAAGCATTGGGCAAGAAATAAATTTCATTAAGAGAGTCGCAAATAAATCTAAAATTTGATGAATGGAACAGATAATAATTTAGATAGCTGCAGATAAGATTGCAAGCAACAAAACATTGTCTAAACAGACTAATTAAATAGGAGTTAGATAAGATAATGCCAAGAGCTGAGAAAAGGGTCAAGGTTTCCTTTATTAAATGGTTAGCAAGAGAAATTAAAAGGGGAGAAGATAAAATGGTAGAAAAGCAAAAAATAAATTAAATGAAATATATTTTAAAATATAATTTATATTTTTTATAGTAAACTTCTATTTTTTTTACATTATAAAATATATATTATATAAACGATTTTCTGAATACTCTAAAAAACAGATTTCAGAGAGCAAACTAATTTTTAAGCCAAGAACAATTGACAAGCTGACTTGATGAACTTGCTTTTTTCAATGCAGATAAAAATAAAAATAATTAAGAAAATGTCACTGAACTGCTGTATTTTGAAACAGTAAATATATATACTTATATTTATATATATACTTTTTTCTTCTATATATTATATTCCACATTTCATATGACATATATTTTAAGCTCCACAAAAAAGCATTTCCATAGAAAAGCCAATCCATCACTCGACACTTGACATGCATAGTTCAAATCTGCGAATCGTGTGTCATTAATAATTATTATATACATATATACACATACATAAATTTCTATATAAAACGACAACTATTTTAGCGACAACAGAGTTTGCGTTTTCATAGCTTTTTTTGTTACTTATTTGCTTGGTTCTATTTCAAGTGTGATTATTTTTTACATTTTCTCAATTTGGGTCAATAACATTTGGCAACTCGAATGCGTTGCCAGCGAAAAAACGGCGAGAGAGAGAGAGAAAAAAAATCAACAAAATTAACGAAAAGGCAGCCAAGGCGCCAAGTTCTGTGTAAAGGCCAACAACAGCAACAACAATGGCAACCGCAAAGTAATTGAACTAAAAAAAAAAATAAAATAAAATAAAGCTGCACACAATTTGTGCATTAATTAAAAAATAACTTACACAAAATTTAGCTCTTGGGCCAAAAACGATTTTTGTGGCAAACGCGAACTAAAAATTAAATTCAAAATGCATTTAATTATGTATGCGGGCAAAGCGATCATCGACCCAAATATGGCAGATGATATATATACTCGTATATATATAATAGTTATTTCTTATAAATATTTGCAGCGAAAGTGTTTATTGAATTTATGATGTATGCGAGGAGAAGAAGCTGAGGCTTGAGCTGGCGCTGGCGCCGGCCGTAAGTCTGGGGCTTTTTAAATATTTATTTAAAGTGAAAATCTTCCAAATAAATATATAATCAAGAGAATCTTGAGGCGGCGGATTTTGTTATTGTCTGATGCTGAAAAGTGAAACAACTTTTACTTTTCGAAACGATGACAAAGGCGGCCGCCAAGATATACAGTTAAAGATACAGATACATGTGGGGCGTGAGCTACAGCTGTTGAGTCAGATACAGAAGTAAAAACAAATAGAGAGACAAATATTCATATTCATATGGAGATACAGAACCAGTTACTGTTACACAGATACCGATACAAATGAGTAAACAGATGATGAGCTGTATGTATATTCTATTGACAGAGATACCCAAACAGCTACTGATATTTCGAGACTTTGGCTGTTAGAGATAAGAACAGTTTTCTTCAATTACACGAGAAGTTGCAGGAAAAGATTCAGGTATGCATGCAGGTAAAGATACAGATACATATATGTATGTATGGTTGTTTGGTTAGAAAAATGATATTGTAGGTATAGGAACATATACAGTTACTGATAGAGAACTTAATAAGGATACGTAGCTACAGCTATGGGTAAAGATACTTTTTGAAATATAAACATTTAGATATGGTATAGATACAAATACTTGCAATACTGCATACAGAGATAAGTTCAAATACACATACAGATACAGATACATATATGTAGATACATGAACATAAAGATATTTCGAAATGTATAGAGATATTGATAGCAGTTCAAATACAGATAAAGATACATTTGCGATTACATATAAAGATGCATATATGTATAGAGATATTGAAGCATATACAGATACAAATACATATAGTCACACATAAAGATACAATTACACTGATATCTAGCTACAGCCAGAGCCGCAGCAGCAATACGTAAGGCGTCACGTTTACAGCCCACTCACAAATTCTGATCGAGTCAAACTCTGTAACTGTAACTTGAAGTCACACACACATACACATGTGTTTTTTCTGTAAATATTTCATAATTATTTAAACGTTGCCCACGCAGCTCTATAAACAAAACAAAGCCATTTGCATACGTATGTATACATATATATTGTTACTATTGCCAGGCAGTCAGCTAGCTAGCTAGCTAGTCAGATACTTTTCCATAGATACTCTTGTATCTTTGTGCTGTTGAGAACCTGCTAGATATTTCGCCATATGCCATAAAACACTTTATATGCATTTGTCAACGGTTGACGCGTCGTGACCGCGTCGCTGCGTCTGTCGCAATTTTGGCCGCGCACAATTTGTCAGCGCTAAGAAAATTTCCAGCGTGAAAATGTCTATTTCTAAATACATATTTATATTTATTTTTTTCTTCTTCTCTTTTTTTTTTTGTATAAATAGGCACACAGCTGCCAGCCACAAATACGAAATTGTTTAATCAAAAGCAAAGGAAAATAATAATAAAAAAAAATAGTGCGATAAAATAGAGGTCGGGCTGAGTAAATATGAGCGAGCTTATCGCTATTTAACAAATATTGGTAAGCCGAAAAGTGTGAGCAGCGTAAAGACGAAGCGGAAGATACTCTGTAAAGAAGTGGAGATTGAGATGGCGTATAATGTGAAATATGGATTTAAATTTCTGAAAGCCAAACTGATATATGTATCTTTAAGATACTCTAAGAGGTAGTTGAGTTTAATGGGAGATATAATGATTCTGATTATTGAATGACTGAAAAGAGTTGTCAAAAGACAGGCAGCAAAGCTCTTAAGCATTGTTTAGATACTTTAGCTATTTGAAGCAGTTATGAATCGCCACTTGAGCTAGAGAAGTGAGCAGAGAAGTGAGAGAGAGAGAAGTATACTTAATCACCCTGTTCCTAATCACCTTAGTCAAGAAAGGAGTCTAAAGTTAGACCAAAAGAAATGTTCAGCTCAAGAAACCCAAGAATAAACCCAACTCTGACTAACTATTACATTTCTATATCCATACACACAACATATATTTCCGACAATGCGTAACACATTGAGACTCTGAAGTGGAATACCCCGTGGTTAGGTAGCCATTAGTCAGAGGGTATCACAAAGGCGCGCACATCGAGCGAGTTTTTATCTCGCATGCAATTTGTCTGTGCAAATACAAAGACGCGTCCAAGGTAGACCTTTCTTATAAACAAACATAGATAGGGCAGGAGAGTGAGAGTGAGCGAGTGTTATCTCGCTCTGCTCTGCTGATAACTTGCGAGCGAGCATTGCCTGCCTGAGTTACCTGAGTGTTGCCTCACTGTTGGCCAAGTTAAGGTAGCTACCGTTAATGGTTGCAATGCTTGCGTTGCTTGTTTAATTAATAGCGCATGTTTATCAATCCCCGGCACCCGCCGCCCCCAGCAGCCGCAGCACACACGAAAATACGATGTATAAAGAATTGTCATTGTCTTTTCTCTTTGTCATAAACGCAATTTCATTTCTTTGCAGGCAACAATGCAGCCGGGCGGCCAGGCAGTGGCAGCGGCAGCCAAAGCGTTGTCAATGCCGTCAGCCACTGTTTGCCATTACATAATACTAACAGCAACAACAACAACAACATGCCACCTCCTGCTGCTGCTGCTGTTGTTGCTTTTAGCAACGGGTTGATTTTCATGCTTTTTAATGCCGCATTGTCATCACATTTTGCTTGACAAACGTCTTCACAATATGCGCATATATATATATATATATATATATATATATATATATATATATATATCGCCTATATGCCCATCGTATGAAGTGTACAAAACTTTATATATATATTTCTTATATAGAGACAACGATTGTCTTGCCGTGTGATTGTCTAAAGCCTTGGAATGGATGCGACAAAACGTGTGAAGAATCGGTTAAGACGTTTTGCAAAAAAAAAAGAAGAAAAACACAAATATTTTTGGGGAAATACGTGAAAAATGTTACATAAGTTATTTTTATTGTTATTAGCTATTTGTATGGTTATCACCATTAGTATTAGCATTGTTATTGGCATTTCTATCATTATTTATACTATAGGTATTTATATGAGTCTTATTATTTGTTAGTATATAAACTCTCCATATCATTATCATTGTCATTATCATTATTATTGTCATAATCATTATTATTATTATCATTATTATTCTTATAATCTAATTTTTTTAAATTAATATCAATTTCATTATCATTACCATTAGCATTGTCATTAGCATTAGATCTGTCATTATTATTATCATTATCATTATCATCATCATTGTCATCATCATTATTATTATAATCCACATTACGACTGTCATTATATTGTTCATAATATATCTAATCTAATTATTATTACCATTCTCATCATAATTAGCATTACCATTAGTATAACTCAAATTCTAATCGCATATATTTGTGCTTCCCCTTTTCATCACATTCTTAAACACCTAGATTAATATATACACCTAACTCGATTAAAACATCCATCTAAACTATTCAATTTCCAGTTACTGCTCTCTTAATTATTCAACAGATTTCCCAACGATATCCATGAAGATCATTAGCCACACACTCACTCCAAGATATATGTATGTATACCCGTATTGACTTTCGTCTCATATCTTATCTACGTCTACCTTTTACAAGCTGTCATTGATATTACCCATGCCCAACAGGGGTTTTCGTTTTCTATTTATATATTCTTATGCTTCAGCTGTTGAAAGATGCTTCTTGAAATACACGACGGCCTTATCTCTTTTAGCTAAATCAATACCTGCTGCTCAAGTGGCCGACGAGCGACTGCATCGATATAATCGATCAGTGACCTTATCGCACTGCAACGATCTCCGGTCTGAGTCGAGTCGGCTCGAGGCGAGCGAGTGCAGGTCTCGTCGTGTCACGTCACGTCGTGTCTCTCGTCTCGAGTTGTGGTAAGTAATTGCTGTATGCCCTTCTGCTGACCACTTTTAATCAGTCTGAGGCAATGCATAATAATCATCAGCATTATCATTGTCATTACGGCTGTTCCACGATTGCCAAACAGCAACATTAATTTTTATGCTCATACAAAATGCAAAATGCCAACTGGCAACTGGCAAATGCATATCCGGTCGCTGGCCAAGGAAGTGCGAGTGTGAGTCCCGCTCTACAGAGGAGTCGAGTCGAGTCGAGTCTCAGTCATGAATCACTAACTAACTAACCAGACACAGGCAGAGGCCCAGCAACAGCCATAGCCACAGCCGTATTGTTGCCTCGTTTGCTGCTGCTGCTGCTGCTGTTCTGAGGGGATTCGAACTCGGGACGCATTAATCGTTGGCCATTATGCAAGACACGCGCCCTGCAGCCAATTGCAATCCATATGCATAAGTAATATATAAACATATATATATATATATATATATATATATATATATATATATATATATATATATATACAGAGAATGAGAGATAGAGAGAGGGGAGCGGGGCCAGTGAGAGCTGCAAAGAGGCGGACTTGCAACCGACCTAGGTAGGTGGCAACTATAGGCTGCCACACGTCGTTTGTTACATGGACCTGACCATTTAAGGGCAGCCAAACCAACTAAGACGACGACGTCGACATCGACGACAACAAAAAGCGAAAGCGTTTCCAAGACGGCGTCTGTGGCGGACCTTGACGCGGGTTTTTCAACTTGGGCGTCAGCTGTACTTAGCCAATGTGCGCGTCAGCTGTACTTACACTTGACAACAAAAACTAGGCAGTCATCGTGAGTAAAATATTTATGCCTTTTACTTAAAAAACTAACTTTGAATATATAAAAAATATTTTTAAAATATTTGAGTCGTTTTTTACCACTGTAGCTACACTAAGCAAAAATTTAGCACATAAAAATATATTAAGTTGAGCAAAGAAATTATTTTAAAATATTATCTAATATACAAAAATTAAATTAAAATTTTTAAATATTTTTAAAAATTAATTTTCAAAGCAAATAAAACATTAAAATTTATTTTTGCATTACAATTTTTAATTTAGATTTTTTTAATATTGCTAAATTCATATATTCGTCTAATTTCTTTATACTTCCGTCTATATATTCTATATTTTCTCTTCTTTTACTTTCTTTCACATTTCGCTCAGTGCATCTGTATATACAGTGATCCCTGTGCGCTGGCACAGCAGGAAGTCTGTCCTCAAGTGGTTTTTCGTTTTTTTTTCGTGTTCTGCTATGTTGGGGGGAGAAAACCTTGACATCAAAGTGGGCAACAACATAAATTGCCAGCCATGTGTGTTAAACAAGAACGCGACCGCAGCTGAACAGCTGATGGACGTTGTAGGCGGCGGCAGATACAAATATATATACATATCTATATGTATATGGTATCTGTCAGATACAGCCGCAGCCACAGTCAAAGATAAAGCTACATGACAGCAGGCTGCTAAATGCCGCTGCCTTAGTCAAAAAGCGAAAGTTTAGCCAAAAAAAAAAAATGAAAAAAAATGAAAATAAAAAATAAATTTATATCTCAAATAAGCAGACTGTATGGTGGCAGCAGCCTCTGATATGTATGTTGTGGGCGTGGCACATGTGGGCACAGGTTCAAACAAACAGCCAAAATGAAATGAAAAATCAAATTAAATAAGAACAACGAGAGAGATAAACGGATTTGACTAGTCGAAGTGGAAATGCGCTTTGAATTGCGGAAGATAAAGAGATTTAAAAAGATGAGAAGTGAAAGAAGTATCTAAGATCTTAAGATGTGTAGGCTAAGTATTAGAGTAAGTTGCTCTGGATGGTTATAATGCTATGATAATACGATGTTTTTATTAAAATATATATATTTTATATATTTAAAATATATATATTTATATATATTTTTTATTTTACTAAATATTATATATATTTTTAAATATTTTATATTTTTATACATATATTTTAAATGGATTTCATATTTTTACTTTTATTCCTCATTTTTATATATATTTATATTTTCATTTTTTAATATTTTTTTATACATATTTTATATATACATATATATTTTTTTATTTTCTCAAAACTTAATCATCTTTCAGTTTTCCATAAAACCTCATGAGTTACATTCAGCTATCATAGTCCCCTGTCTATCAAAACTTGTCAAAAAGCTATAAGAAATGGCATTAATACCAAGTTTTTGTTTTCACATATATCTAAACACCATAAAAGACATCATTAATGATCGATGGTTTTCCATATTCCGCAGCAATTAATCTAAGCTGATTTTAACACATCTCAAAACCCGCAGCTAAAGACTCCAGCCAAACAAAGTTTCATTAACATCTGCCCAAAACTCACTGAGTTCAGATAGACAGCTAAATTATGCTCGGATACGGTTAGCTGCAAATTGCTTGCTAAAAGCCAAATACCCTTTTAAGGAGGGCAAACACATACTCGAGCAATGTCTCAAATATTGAATTTTGGCTTTGGCCCCTTGGGGTAAGACGAGAAAAAAGGAAATCAAATAAAAATAAATAATATATATGTAGGCATTCCAGAGTTGCCCCCAAATTGAATTAGAACTGAGAGAAGAGGCAAAAGTGAAGACGCGTTTAAAGGTGTCGATAAGCTGCCTGCATTTAGCAGGAGGAGCGAAAGAGACGGCAACAAGCAAACTGCAATCGCTTTGTTAATTGGAGCGTGCGATCTGCCCTGCCGCATAAGTGCTTTGTGCCCATTTTTGGGCGATCATAATTCTACACAGAAAACAACAACAACAACAACAACAGCAGCAGCAGAAATATCTACAAATCTTGCTTAGAGCAGGCGAAAGTCGAGAGTCGCGACTTGAGGAAGTGGCGAGTGGGCTGCAGTGCGTAGGTAAAAGCAGCGCGACAAGAATCGCATAATTTGCCCATTTCGTCTCTGTCTATCCACACTCTACACATCTATAATGATGATGAATGTGTAATCTTCATAATGATGATAGACAGACAGAGAGTTTGCTTTCTCGCACTTAAATGGGAGTTGTGGATGTTGTGGATGCTGTTTGCAGTGATTTATATGCGATTTGTGTCAATGTGTGTCTGTGTGCGCGTGTGTGCGTATTTCCAATACAAAAGGTCGTAGGTAGAAAGAGTGAAGCATTGGCTATCTCGCTCGCACAGCCAGGCATTAAATTACAACTACTTTGCCGTTATCGGGCATTGGGAATAGTTGTTGTTGTTGCTGCTGCTGTCGATTTGTATTTAAATGAAGCAACTTAACATAGGACTCATGCTCTCTCACTCACACACACACACACACACACACACACACACACACACACACATTCAGGCATTTTTATGTAAATTATATTGAAAATGGGCATTAAAAGAATTTAAGTCGTGTGACGCGCGCGCGCGCTCTTTGGCCATTGATAAGGCGCATAAAGCCGCACATAAGCCGAAATGTGACCACAAAAATTGACAAAAGGCCACAACAGTTTGATGGCCATTAACAATTAACCGAATGTGTGATTAAAGTGGCAGTGCTTGCTCAACTGTGTGCATAACAAAGGAAATGCCAAGTGTAGAAATGGGCAGTGCAGTGGGTGCTAAACTGTGTAGTGCTGGAGAGCAGGCAAGTGGAGTGGCTGCCAAACTGTTGTCGCAGTGGCATAATACTGTAGAAATGGGCAGTGCAGTGCATGCTAGACTGTTAGAAGCTGGTGTAACCAAGGCTTGTTAAACTTTATGTTGGAGAAATGTGCTTGCTAAACCCAATTAAATGTTAACTTTAACATTATTTGCCTGCCATGACTAAAGTGGCTGTCAAGCTTCGTCATCTGTGGACCTGCTGCAACCCTCAAACTGTAATGGCTCTAAAACTGAGAAACATATCATTTAACGGCTAATTAACATATTATTTACGCCTCTATTAATTGTTTATATTCAAATCATAGCTCTCAAACTGTAGCTTGTTCGCTATTTTTGGCCAAAGCACAACGCCCACGCAGTCGCTCTGCAACTGTGGCGAACACGCTGCTGACTCAGCTGACAACAACAGCAATTACAACGCCCAAATTGCATTTAATTAATGAAAATGTATCGCCAAACGAGAGAGAGAGAGAACCCACGCAGAACACTCTATATATATATTGTATATCGGTTTTATATATCCACTCGATTTACACCTTCATCGAAACTCACCTCTCGATTGTTGTTGTTGTTGTTGATGTTGTTGTTGTGATGATATTGCTGCTGACTGTTGTTAGATGTGTTGTTGTTGTTGTTGCTGTTGTTGTGTGTTGCTGCTGCTGTTGTATTGTTGCCCGACGACGACGACATTCGCGATCCGGGCAGATCGCGCCACCTGAGCACCCCCATCACTGCCTGCCGCACCCAACGCCGCTCAGCGCCTTCGCTATAAAATGCCACCTTAAATGTTGTTGTTGTTGTTGTTGTTGTGGCTGCAACTGTTGCTGTTGTTGTGGCTGTGGCTCAGGCTTCAATTGCAACTATTGCCTTTGCTGTTGACATTGATTGCTGCTGCAGCCGAGCAATTGTTGTAGGTGTGCACTGTGCAACGGCAACTGTTGCTGTTGCTGTGGTTGCTCTAGTTGCTGCTGCCCCAAGCTTTAATTTCAGCTAGAATTTTACTCTTGTTGCTTTTTTCGGCTTCTTTTTGCAACTGTTGCTGTTGTTCTTTTTTCCTTTTTCTTTTCTTTTTTTTTCTATTCTTCTCTCTCATACTTTCTTTTTCCCTTCTGCTGTTGTTACTGGGTTTGCTGTTGCTGCTGCGGTGACAACTATTGCTGCTGCAGTTGCTGTTGCCTTCTTAGCTTTTGAGCTGGCATGTAGAGTCTGCAATCTCTTCTACCAGCAACTGTTGCTGTTGTGCTAGCTGCAATTGCTGTTGCTGCTGTTCTAGTCTCTGCCAGCAGCAACTGTTGTTGCTGTTGCTGTTGCTATTGTTCTAATTGCTGCTGCTGCTGAGCTGTGGGCGTTCAGCGTGTTGTAGGTGTTTATTCCTTGTTTGACAGCAACTGTTGCTGCTGTTCTAATTAATATTGCTGCTGCATTGATTGCTGCTTGTAGGTGGCTGAGCCTTTTCTAGCAGCAATTGTTGCTGTTGTTGTTGCTAATTGTTATAATTTGCAGCAAATGTTCTTTTGCCGTTACTGTTGCTGCTGCAACTGACTGAATGTTGTTGTTGTTGTTATTGCAGCTGCTGCTGCTGTTGTTGTTGTTATTTTGTGCCTTCTTTATTATATGTTTTTTTGCGACTGGCTCGCACACACGTAGTTCGACTCGTTTGACCAGTTTTTTGCTCTTTTATTTTTTTTGGTTATTTTGTGTTTGGCCAGTGGCTGTCAAAACGAGCACTGACTTTCGCAGCGCACAGTTGGGCAAGCACTGCTGCTATGCAAATAATTTCACTTAAAACAAACTGAACTTAGCCCAATATATGGAGATATATTCACAAATTTTGAGTTAGAGAGAGAACGCGAAATGCAGACGCACCAAAATTTATTTTTATATTTTTTCAAATTTTGTTTTTTTTTTTTTTTGGAGAAACGAGCAACAGTTGCGGCGCTGCTGCTGGTGCTGCAACTGCATTTGTTGTTTTAAAAATAACTCGCGTTTCTTCTGTTGGGTGTGTGTGTTTTCCGTGTTTTGTTTTCGAATTTGTAACGAACACAAAAACGAACAACGCGACGAGCGGCATGCGCGATGCGACTTTTTTCTGTTTGTTTGTTGCTTGCGACTGGCGACGACAACCGACCGAAGACGTCTGCTAACAGCGACTCGCTTACAATTGCAGAGTGCTGCTATGGCCGGCTAACAGGCTGTTAAGCGGCGCCTTAACAGCCCCAGCTGACAGCTCATTTGAGCATAACAGCGAGTTACAACTCGAAGTGCCTGTTAACTTAACAGAATGAGCGCACTCAAACGGCAACTGCGTGTGTGAGAGCGAGACGAACAGTGTGTGGCGAGTGCGCGCTGCCCAAGGCGCCAAATTTGAATTGAGAGTTTGAAGCAAATGAAAGATATTTTTAATAAATAAACAAATGCTTTGCTGCGCACTTCATATTTTATATTAAAAATATGTAAAGATAACCATTTCAATTATTTAACATGTGTTTTTTTTTAACGATAAGCATGTTTCAAGTTCATATGTTTGTTAGAGCTAAACCAATGTGATAAGAGAGTCTTCGAACAGCTGCCGAAAGGAAGTATTTTTAGATAGATGTATATATGAGAAAAGAATAGTCGCGCGCACTATAAAGCAAACAAAATTTATGCACTTTAGCCACGTGACCTTGGCATTCAAGCCATAAAGCGAGTCAACGAATCTTAAATAAATATTCAAATATAAAATGCGAAAGACGAAAGAAACACATTGAACACGTTTCTCTTGAGTTGCTGTAATTGTTATTACTATTTATTTGTATTTGTTTATCAACACCAAGTGGGGGGCGTGGCAGCTGAAATATTTGGTGTAAGCTGAGCTTTGGCTCAAGACGAAGGCCCCGCGCAGAGCTTGGCCCAGAGCAACAGAACTTATGCTGATGATGCTGATGATGATGATAATGCTGATGATAATGCTAATGATAACGAGCAGAGACGTTTCTCAGGCGAACACACAAATGAAATGCATATGAAATATGCATTCATGACCCGCATTAGAAGTCAACATTGAAATTCAGTTGGAAATTTTTAGCTGCTTCAGATGATGAGTAACGGTCTCGCTGTGAACCAAAGTGCAAAGTGAATACCCTGTAAATCTTAGAAGGCAGCTCACGTGTAGGGTCAAAGCAACGTTGTTTACAAAGAGAAAATTTAAAGCACTCTGAGTTAGATATATGCCGTTGTTTATGTACTGTTTTGCTATACCCTGTAAATATTTAAAAAGCTAATGTGGGGTATGCTCTACAAGAGGTTAATTTGGTAGTATTTATTTAATATATTATTTAATTAGGGTTTTTATATATTTTATTATTCATTATTAAGAATTACAGGGTATTAAAGAATCACAGGGTATCCTAAATAAAGACAAAATCCATATCTATGATAAATAGGCAAGTAAAAGTGCATAGAAATGAACTAGAACTAGATTTTTTAATTTGAGCACAAATTACAGGTTATCTGTGTACAGGCAACCTTCAACATCGAACTAAAAGAAGTTGAAACTGATTAAAAGAGATTTTTTCTATTATTATCCACATCAATCATACAATTTTAAAGTCTTAATCAAAATTTCGTGCCTTTGCAGGGTATCCTTGAGTCAATCACTAGCTGCTTTGGTCCGATTCTATTTGTTGTTGCTGTTTTTTTATGTCTCCGGCAGACAGGCGGCAATCAACAACGAACCCAGCGAAGCAGCAACACGGTAAACAACAGAGGAAAACCCCAAAATGAGCAAAAGGGAAGCAGCCAGGTGGGAGAAACAGGGGCAGAGGGAGGGGCGCGGCAGGGCAGGGTGCGGAGGCGGAGGGATTTGCTGCTGGCCCTGAACGGGAAAGACAACGACGTCAACGTCAAAGCCACGAAAATAAAAAGAGTTGCACTTTTTAGACAGAAGAAAAAGAGAAGCAAAATAGTTTTAAAGTTGCATTGTTTAAGGCAGGTGCCAAAGGGGCGTGAGCGGAGAGGGAGGGGAAGGGAGGGAGAGAGGGTAGAAGGCAAAGGTTGGGAGCAAAGGGAGTCAAATTAAAAAGTCACAATTGAGCGAAGTTCCGCACGCTGGCCAGAAGAAGACTAAGAAATAGAGGGGGAATGGAAGGTGATAGAGAGAGAGATAGAAAGAGAGAGAGAGATAGAGAGAGAGAGAGAGGGAGGGGTATATAAAGAGAGGGGGTGAGGTAGCGGCATGTGGAAGGCCAGACATGCAACAAGCGGAAAATAATTATAAATTTGAAAACTAAAGAGAGACAGAAGAGGAGGAGAGAAACAAAGAATAGTTGACAGCTAAATCAAGATTGCGTGCGAGAGAGACAGCTAGAGAGCGAGTGAGAGTGAGATAGCAAGAAAGCTTAGATCATATGCAGAAGGTTTTTCATATCTTTTTGCTGGCATCTGCACTGAGGGGGGAGAGAAACGCGTGTGTGTGTGTGGGTTGCACTCGAGATAAACATCGCACATTTTGTGGCTTAGAACAGAGTGAGCATGTATGTGTGTGTGTGTGTGTGTGTTGACTGTGGGAGTATATTCAGTTGCCAAAGACAGCGAGACTCGAAGACGGACGAGCCAGAACCAGCTACAACAACTGAGAGGAGGACGACGACGAGTCGTTGCGGCTGACGACCAAGGCAATTAACAACTTCAACGTTCGCTGCAATTGCGCCTGGGAGTTGCAAACCGAAACCACCCCCCACCCCTCCCCCCTTGGACAGCCCCCTACCCCGCCGCTCATCAAATAAACTCTACACCCATGTGCATAATAGCAAAAGTTGTGGCTGCTGTTGCGGCAGACAAATAGCAAACGGCTCATTGAAATAGCTAGAGAAAAGGTGTAGCTGAAGCGAGAGGGCGGGAGAAGGGGATGGGGTGTGCTGAAGGGGGCTGTGGGTAGCTGCTTCTAATGTGCCACTCTGGGACAGCAGCAGCGTGAAAAATATGCAAGGAAAAAGCAGCCGCAAAAACCAAAATAAAAATGTTTAAAGATACATTTTTTGCGCTTAATAAGCGGAGGATGGGAGTGATAGGGGGGGGGGGGTGGGGGAGGTAGTGTAAGCGGGGGCTATGGGGCAGCATAACAAACAGTGGCATAAATTTGCGCGGCTTTGCGCAGAGACAATGCCTAACGGCTGCAAGCGCGAAAAAAAGATACAAAGATAGAGAGATACAAATGTATCTGAGGCGGCGTATGTACATATAAAGATGGAGATACTTTTTTTTGTGAGCAAAGCTGGCTTAATTAGGCAGTGGGCGAAAATAAATGGTAATGAAATGCAGAGGTAAAGTGGGCGTGGCAGTGAGGGAGGCTGCGGAGGGGGGGGGGCGGGGGGAGAAGAGGAAGAGAAGAAATGAAGGCTGAAACAAAAAGGCGCTGGAAACAATGCGGCAAATGTTAAAGTGGAAGGAAAAAGGACACAAAAGAGAGCGCGAAAAACATACAGAGAGAGAGAGAGAGAGAGAGAGAGAGACTTACAGCACAGTTTGAGCAGCTGTGCACCTTAGCCAATTGCCTTGCAACTGCAGCCTAAATTCAATTTAGCGACTTGAGCAAACAGCCGAGGGAAAAGTGAGCAACAAAAGGCGGGCAGGACGAGTTGGCAAGCCTGGTACTGCTGGCTGCTGCAAGGACCTACTTCAAAATTCAACCTAGTTCTGGCTTAGCTCGGCTTCCAGACGGCGTGCACGTCGACCCGCATAAAAGTTTGAAAAGGCAAAGACTTCGCAAGTGTGCGGCAGACACGAGTGCAAACACATGAAAGGCTCGAGCGGCGAGGCGAGGTGAGGCGAGGCGGGGCAAGGAGCAACCGCTGCAGCAGTTGAGCATCTTTTGATGGAAAAGTTTGCAACAAAATTTCTTGCGAAAACTAAATTAAAATGTGAAAAGATGCGAAGGCAGCTGCAAAGCGTGAGGGGGTGAGAGAGAGGGAGAGGGAGAGTTGAAACGCGTTAAAGGGCTGCGACAGGCGTTAGTTGTGCTGTGCTGAGCAGTGTAAACAGCGGTTTAATTATTTAGTGGATTATGCTAAATTAGTGGGCAAATAAGTTGGCAAAGGGTAGCAGCAGCGACTGACAAGGGATAATGAGAGAGAGAGAGAGAGAGAGAGAGAGAGAGAGAGAGAGGGAGAGAGGGCACCCGCTTAGAATTGTAAGCATTAATATTATATACAATTTAATTATAACTTGTTTTAATTAATATTTAATACAGTTCAATAATTAATTTATAATTCAAATAAAATTTGTAATTATTTAAATAAAAAAAATATTTTTAAAATTTTTATAGGTATTTTTTAGAAACTTGAAAAGATTTCCAAATTTAGTTTACAAAAACATATTTATAAATACTTTACATAGCACACTTATCTGGATTTTTTTTTGGTTATTAAAATAAATAAAGACAATTGTTTAAATTTTGTATCCATTTTATTTATTATTTGAAATATTTTTTGAGCAAATCTTATTTTTTGGTTTTTAAATTCCATTTTTACTTTATTTTTACATTTATTTGATTTAACAAATTTATTAAATAAATTTATTTAATTTATTTAAACTATTAATTTAAACATTATTTTTTATTCAAAAACCACAATTTTAAAAATTGGATAATTTATTTTCATTTGCAATTCTTATTTTTAAATTTATAATTTATTAATTTGAAATTATATTAGTTTTTTTTTGTTAATTTATTAAATGTTTGTATTTATGAAATATTTTAAATTTACAATTCTTTAAATTATATATTTTACTTATTGGGGTTGATCATCAGTTATTAAACTTCCAATTCAAATATGGCGCAATTTTATTGTAGCTGCGCCACCTTGCGTCAAAATGACGCACCACTGAGCATGCGCAACTTTTCTGAGTTCAACGCCAGATGACGCCACTGTTTAGCGCTCTCTGGCGACAGCTCTGCGTACTAAACTGTGCCCAGGGAACAGTTTAAATCGAAATGCTCGCTAGCTGGCGCCACTGTGCTGCGGCATCTAGCGTGTGCATAAGGAACTATGCAGCGTAAGCTGAGCAGCAACAGAGCTAAGCACACTGCTTGCTACAACTGTACCCAAAACTGCGCCCTCGCCTCCGCTTCCGCCCCCGCACGCCTTTGACTCGACTGTCAAATTGCAAGAGGCGCAACGAATTTTGAATTTTTGCTGAATTATAAAAATTTTACTAAGCGCCCAGAGACCACACCTAGCAGCAGCAGCTGAAAGTGTGTAATAAATAAAAAAGTGATTGAAAGAATTGGCCAAAAGGCGAAAAGGTGGAACGTAATCCCTAGCATGCCATATAGCTGGAGTGGATGGATGGATGGCCAATAAAACGTCAGACGCGCAGAGATTAAGTCAAATTATATAGAGAAGTGAACAAGGTGCGGTTCAGAGCCGTTGCAGGCGTTGGGCCCACATTGTTGGCTGCAATTTATAGTCTCTTGTTGTTGTTGGCAGTTTTATGACAATATCTACCCTAACACACACACACAGAGAGCGAGCCATAAAAGTGTGAAATGCAACTGGGATTTGGCTGGCTCGAATGGGGTCGGGACAAGGTCTTAGTTAGATTAGTGGAGCAGCAGCAGCTGTGCCATATGGCCAGGCGCAAGGCGCCGCCACTTGAGGCAGGTCAGTAACCCAGAGAGAGGGAGATAGATAGATATAGTAATTTCTGAAGCCCTTCAGACTCACCTGTGAGAAGTACGCTGGCAGCACGCAGCGCTGGTCATCTAGACGGGAGCACTGCACCCGCTCCAACAGCTCGAAGAGATCCTGTGTGGCGCCGCGCAAGCGTTCCGGACTGTGGGTAACGCTGCCGCCGCCGGTGCCGACCGAGCCGGACTGTTGCTTCTGTGTGCCCGCCATAAAGGCATGCTGACGTCTGCAAAGAAAGAGAAAGAGAGAGAGAGAGAGATGAGTAAGAGACAAACAGGAAACTGTTTAATAATAGTGCACGCAAAAAGCTAATCACAATCTTGGCTAGCGTGTGCCCAGCCAAGCAGTGTCACAGCTGAGCTTGAGGCAGACCCGCAACACGACCTGGCCAAGTCAAGCCAAGCCAAGCCGCAACATGCAATCTGTTCATGCTTCAGCGCCAAGTACAAGTCCAACAGTCTTCAATTGACTGCGTTAGCTCAAGTGGAGGGCAAATCAGCTTCAGGGGTTTACCTAGTGGTAAGTGGGCACTAGAGCACTCACTGGCCAGGAGCAGAGCGCACTGATCACCATCCAAGAGGCAAAAGGGTTCGACTCGAGTGGGAAGTGCGCAGAGATTCAATAGCGAAAAACAGCAGCAGTTTGACAGCCATAGAAAGTCAAGCAGAACGTTTAAAAAACGTAAAGAAAAGGGGGAGGAAAACCATAGAAATTGAAGGGAATGAAAGCTAAGAATACATAAGGAATATCAAATACATATATAAACAAGTAAGAAAACTCTAGTCGAGACCGCTCGACTAGGGTATACCCTGAACCCTGCGAAGAACCGCAATTCCAAACAATCTCCGTTTCTTTAATATACATAAGTTTATATATATGTTCATTACAAACAACACATACACACACACATACACAGGCGCAAGCACTCACAAGCGCAAATCGTTGCGTCACAGTTCTTTGGCTGCTGTTTGCATGGCAATCTATGGGAAATTAAATGTTTAATAACTTTTTTTCTAATAACGTTTTGATCAAACTTGTTGGCTATCACGTCATCCATATATATGTATGTGCCAAAGCACAAGTCTCTAGTTTTGATATACGGGAGTTACAAATTGGAGGCGAAGGGGGCGTGGCACCCAAAATTTAACAAAAACCGAAATTGCGTAAGACCCAAATAACACTAAATGCAAAATTTGAAGACTCTAGCTAGAAAGATGAAATAGATAGAATTTTTAGCTTAATTTAGATTTTCGTTTTTAATCGATAACAATAAAACGATAACAGTTATCGAATTTCTGAAACAAACTCGATATGCGCGCCCTATACAGGGACCTACAAAAAAATTTGAAGTCTCTAGCTATTGTAAGTTCTGAAATCGACGCGTTCATACATACGGACAGACGGACAGACGGACAGACGGACAGACGGACAGACGGACAGACGGACAGACAGACAGACAGACGGACAGGGCTAAATCGACTCGGCTTGTCTCCCTGATCAAGAATATATATACTTTATGGGGTCTGCCACGCCTCCTTCTGCCTGTTACATACATACGCCTTCCAACAAAAACATTATACCCTGATTACCCATTTTCAATGGGTTCAGGGTATAAAAACTTGTGTAATAAATAAGAAAAGCTATAAAAATTTAAAAGAGAATAAAAAAGTCATAAAAAAACTGACATTAGAAAAGAACGCCTTCGGAATATAACTATATAAGATATTCCTATGTATATATTTTTTAAATTACAATAAAAGTTGTCAAATAGATATAAAAGAGAATCTAGCACATACACTGAAACAAAACTTAGCTCACTTTCATGCAAATAAAGTCTGAGCTTCGCAAAGAAAGATCCCAATCAAATCTATTTAGAAACAACAAATATATATGATCAATATTTCTATATAAACCGATATCATAGAATAACAAATATTATGCAATTCTAATTCAGCACCTAGACTCTCGATCAAAAGGCCTCAACTGAAGCCTGCTTCAGGCACAATTGCAATCAAAGCTCGAGGATTCTTAATCTAGCTGCTTCAGCCGTGCTGCTCGACAGTCAAGAGCTGTCGAAGGATAACTTTTGGGTTGTTTTTCATGGAGTTGAGTGGAACATTTCTCGGGCACTCAAGAGTTGCGCTCACGCATCAGAGAATACGAGAGAAGCCAAAAAAAAAAAAAATGAGTGGCACTTGAATATTTCATATTTCATATTTCTTATTTCATATTTTATATTATGTATTTTTTGAATTTCTTTATTTTTCGTGTTTATTCATGTTTATTGTCACTTGCTTTGTGTGTGTGTGTGTGAGTGGAGAGTTCATATTTTTGGTTTCTTTTTTGGGTTTTGGCTAAAGTTTTGTCGCAGCAGCCGCGACTTTGTTGACACAGAAACAACAAACGCCTCGCTGACAGTACAAAGGAGACACAAACAGGAGATACGAGAAAGAAAGAGAGAGAGAGAGAGAGGGAAGGGAGAGCTAGGCAGAAAGATACTCTGTGGGGGCCTCAGCTGGCCAAAGGAGCCAACCATGTCGAGGATGTTGTTGGCTGTTCTGTTCCTGTTGTTGTTTACTTTGTTGTTGTTGCTGCTGTTGCTGTTGCGTGTGTGCAGCTGCTGTTGCTCCACATTCTCAAAAGACAATAAAAACAACAAGAATTTCTGTTGCTCTTGTTGTTGTTATTTTTAAACAATTTGTTGCTGCTGTGCGATTGCGAGTGCTCTAGAGTCCTGGCAAGTTGTGCCTCCTGCCGCTGCCGCTGCTGCTGCTAGCCATAAATTAACACCTACACACAAAGTGGAGCAGACATAAAAACGTTGACAGTTATGGGAAAAGGATATCAGGAACAGGACAACAAACGCCAGGACTCGCAGCCATATGCATCAAACGGCTACGATCAACAGCAGCAGCAGCACAAGGAACAACTCATGAGTGTTGATAGTTTTAAAGTAGCTCAGCTAACCCATTGCTAGGGTAATACGAGCGCAGTCGAACTAGCTATGGGCGTGCCGTTACAGCTGTCTGCTTGAGAGAGGGAGGCAGAGCAGCTATGATGGGTGTTTGTGTAGGCAGATAGGCGTGTAAGATATATGGCCAATATATTAAGATAGAAACACTTATGTGTAAGTCAAATAGTTGGGAGTTACATAAATTATGAGCTGATGATTCATAGAGGTATATATATTATGTACATAGTATATATATAGAGGTATATATTAAATTCACTTTAGAATTTCTTTCATTCATGAGTGTTTTAAGAGAGTTCTTTAAAGGAGATTTAGAAATGAGAAAAAGGATAAAAAGACTTGATTATGCTTGGCAATAGATATAGAAGAAAGAGTACAGAACAAGCGAGAGATAAGGAGGATAAAATATGTGTGATATAAGATTTAAGATGGTATACGGAAAATGAAAGATGGTAGATATAAGTTGGAAGATAAAAGGTAGCAGATGGAAGATAAAAGATCAAATATTTAGGATAGAAGATATATAGGTAAAATATGGATAGAAGCTAAAAGATAGATAGATTATTTAATATAGAGGATAGGTAAGATAAAAGATCGATAGATAGGTATAAGTAGGCTTAAAATATATTTGAAAAGTTTTGCTCAGATCTAAAAACTTAGCAATAAGTCTTACTTCAAAGTAAAGTCTTTGACTAAAAGATACTTTGCTTAACAAGCTCAACTATTCTTGCTCACAAACTGAACAGATATAAGCACACTCAGACACAACCTGTCAATCTCTCCCATTGCTTTGCTTAACCTTTCCCAAATTCAAATTTCACTCTAACCTAATTTGAACTCTCTGAAAATTCAACTCTAGTAAAAGTCAACAACAAAATTACATTCAATAACAGCACTCGTAGCAATTTCCAGGCAAATAATATATATACATTTATAGTTCTTTGTTTTGTTTTTGTGAACAGCTCAACTCGTTGACATTTGGACAAACTGCAATAAATAAATAAAAACTATGAGCAAAGCAAGGAACAATTGAAATTCGTGCGAATCGCTTTATATTTCCAGCTATGTCAAACACATGTATATGGATATAAATATTATATATATTTTTATTTTTAGTATTTCTGGTGCAAACATATTTTCATCTGATCGAATCAGGCGGCGAGAGCAAGCAATTTTTATTGCATTTTTATGACAATTTTTCACATGATTTGTCGCAGCGAAATCGCAAAACGAAATTGAAATAAATATATATATATAAATATCGAAAGCGGGACACACCATAATAAAAATTGTTGCCCTAACAAGCAATAAAAGTCAGAAATGTCAAGGGAGAGGGAAGAGGGGAGGGCTGGAGTCGCCGCCACCTTGACTACAGCTAAAGCAGCTCAGCTCAGGCATTGTTCCCGCTGTTAGCTTAGGGTTCATTCTGCTGATGATATCGCTGGCTTTGAATGAAATTCTATATATATATATGTATATAGTATAACAGAACTGTGCCACCCACAAAAAGTGTAGCAGAACTTCCTGTTGCGGTTGCGCGTGCGTCTAACTGTTCATCCAGCCATTGTTCGAGGTGTCGCTGCGGCTGTGTGTGCGAGTGTGTGTGGGGCGGCTGTTACGCCCACTTAATTAAAAGCTATTACTAGCACTAATATTTCCTCAGTTTCTTTTTCCTCACACACCATGCAAAAGTGTTCATTAAATGCAAATTTATGTCACCCACCCAAGCGAGGCAAACAGCGTGACCCACCCCAACCCACTCCAGCCCAACCACAGCTCCAATTGTGCCCAGCTAGCACTTGGCTCATTTGGCATGCGCGGCGTGTGTTCAAAAAGTTTAGCCGCTGAGCGGAAAATGCAAAAGAAAAACAATTACACTAACAAAGGGCGGAGGAGGAGGAGCTGGAGTGGGTGGAGTTGGAGCAGGTAGCTGGGGCCGTTTGGGGTCGGGGCGTTGACAGTAAGATATATGAGCTGCTATGCAGCAGTTAATCACAGGCGACTGTTGAGGCCTGGGTTTGTTCTTTCCCGTTTTTTTTTTTGGGGTTTGATTCGACTTTGCGTGGGAAACAGGAAGAAAAAAAAACCGAAGCAAAAACCAAAACTGACTTTTGATAGGCCTGTCCCCAGGCGCTAATTAGAGAGCAGCAAGTGATGCAGGCTCGACTGTCTAGATGCCGGTGAGAAATTACAGGAAATGTCCACAGGCAACAACAACAGCAAAAAGTGAGCAAGAAATCAAGTCCCAGAGGACAAAGGACACACACACACACACAGCTAATGGGTCAAGCGACAATTTTTCAGTCGCTCTTTGGAAACTGGAGCACAAAACTGATAATATCTCACACTCTCGCACACAGGCAGGACATGAAAAGGACTGCAGTGCGATGCACTGTGCCGATAACAGAGACAGAGACAGTGAGAGGGAGAGAGTGAGAGGACAGCCCGTAACTGGACAGCCGCTGGCTATGCCCGACACATGTAAAAGGATATGCGAGCAAAAAGTCAAAACCTCAACGGCGAGAGAGACAGTTTGAGGTCGTGCAGCGCCGACCCGGGGCCATAATTAATAGCATAATTGTAGCAGCGTGTAAAGTCAGCCAGTGGGATATATGTGTATGCTCACGGAATTATTTATAGGAAAAATACGTGAAAATTACAACAGTTTTCCAGCTCTATACGTGTAGATGAGGCTGAAGAAAGCGCCGGAGAAAGTTGAGCGGAAATGGTGAACAGCAAAGGATAAGAGGGAAAGCAATGCCGCGCTCAGAGGGAGGGTAAGAAACTATTTTTTAGGGTGGACCCAAGCACAAGTTGCCGCCGAAGCCGAAGCCCAAGCCGAAAGGGCCAGCTCATTTTCACACTGTGCTCAGTGAGAAGTCGCGACTGCCGTCGCGCCGCATGAATTGTCATTAAAATTAGTTTCAGGCAATCGCCAGGACTTTCAATTTGAATTCGGCTGCAGCTAAAGATTCGCGCAAGTTTTTCTCATTTCCGCCTCGCTGTCTGGAAATAAAAAAAACTTGTCTCTGCCCAGTTTTCCTATTGTATGGCAGCGAGCACATCCTTCAGGGGTTGCGTCCGCCAGAAACTCGTTTTCCCATTCTTCCTTCGTCTGCAAAATGCAACACGTTCCAAAAGGAAAGGAGAAGAAAGGGAGAAAGGAAATGCGCGACACTCGATGAGCTCAGCTCGACCAGGTACAGCCAACACACACACACTCACTCGCCTCGCCTCACCTCGCCTCGCTCGTAAATTAGCCACAAATTTGCCGGAAAAGTCGGGCATTTGCATAATTTGAATCGTTTTTCTTTTATTTTTGCTTTTTGGGCTAAAAATTACACCATTTTCGTGGGCATTTTCACAGACATATTTTATTGATAAGGCGCAGCCGATGGAACTTGTTCTCATCTCATGCCTAGATCCTGGCCAAGTTGCCAAGCTGTTGACAAGCTGTAAATTTATGGCCTTTTAGTTGATCGATCGAGGAAAGTCGTCGCAGCTAAAGTGAAAGTTTATCTAGAGGAAGAGGCCCAGAGGCCAAGCAGCTGGACTGCGGTCAGTGAAAACATGGGAAAAAAACAATCAGAGTTGTTGCTGCGATGCTGCAGGCAGATTAGCCTAATTTGGACTTAAGCTAAACTCCGATAGATGCGCCAGTTCTAACAGCAGCTGCCCCTGCCGGCAGAAGCTGCAATCCGATACGCTGGGTGAGAGGTGAAAGTGTCAGATGTAGATCAGGTTAGTTAAACAAGAAGCAGACGAAGAGGAAGAAGTTGTGTAAAGTGATTAGATGGAGTTGAATATGATTAGCAAAGTGGAGGGAGGGAACATAGGGAGGGCAGATGAGGGCTGACATGTAAGATCAATGTTAGACTGGCTAGACTAGTTAGACAATCTCAAGAAAGTTTCTTTGAAGATTAGTCTGTAAAGTTAGGTAAGTTTCTTAATGTATGTGGTGCGAGATGATGAGAGTGAGAGAGAGAGATTGAGTTAGAATGTTGGTGAATGAGTGGGAGATGGACTAAAACTTAGCGATCTTTAAAGATAAAAGAAGGGAGTAATCTACGAGAGAGTGAGAGAGTGGGTGAGAGAGAGAGAGAGAGAGAGAGAGAGAGAGAGTGAGAGAGAGTGAGAAGGGTATATTTACAGAGTGGGAGGCATAAATAGAGATGGACATAAAGAAAAATATACATAAGGAGAGAAAGAGAAAGACAGTGAGAGAGAGAGAGAGAGAGAGAGAGAGAGAGAGAGATTCTGCTTAGCACAACAGCTGAAGAAATCATTGATCAAATGATTGCTAACACTAAGAATATGTCAAAATATTTCAAGAATAGTCCAGAAGATACCAGAATGAACCAATATATATACTAGAATATACCAAAATATACCAGAATGCACCTAAATATATACCAGCATATACCATAAGCAAAGAGGGACTTATTATAGTATAAGCTTAGCTAGGCTAAGTCTAAGACTTTCAGCAGAATACACATTCTAGTTGAAAGTGAGGTAATTTATAGATGTTTTAATAGTGAAAACCTTTAAAGAGTAGAGTATTTTATTTTTTTATTATTATTAAAAAAATTACAAAATTTTAAAATATTCTATAAAAAAATGAAATTAATACCAATAATGAATTTTTATTTATTTATTTATTTTTTTCAATAACTTCAGAAAAACGTTTCCATAAATTCTATTATACTTATCTCATATCTATAAGCCCAAGAACTGCCACAGAAATCATCCCAATTCATTTCTTAACTCTGCAGATAAAACTGGCACATAAATTTTAACCACTTAGCGTGTTCCATTAACCAGCTGCGGTAGAGCTCAAGGCGCTCGCTCGATCATCTTTTTGGTCTTTTTGTTAATTATCCCAAACTATCGTTGGCAAAACTTTAACAAGTCAACAAACCATTTGCACACACACAGAGACACAGACACCGACAGAGACACAAACACTTCTTATATAAGTGCCAGCAGCGCGTCATCAAGAACTACAAGAACTACTGCCCGGCCCCACGTCTTAAGTGCGCCCCTCGCTCCACAGCGGGGAACAAGTTCAATTTGACACGCAATTGAGTCCAAGTCCAACCTGTTGAGTGCCTTCGCCGCGACTGGATCTGGGACTCAGGCCAAGTGCAGCATGAAAATGCTGGTAATAACCGTTTAAGTGTTGATATTTTCTTGCCATTTTTTCCGTGTTTAATTTTAAGAATAATTTTAAATAATTTGCCTAAGAGCAGCAGCAGCAGCAGGTGACGGCGGGGCTGAGGCATTCACTTTGCATATTAATGAAACGCAGGACTATTTATAAGGCTTGAATTGATGTGGCAGCGACACGCGCAGTTACCACGTGCCAGACCACTCCTACCACCCTCCCGTCCCTCCGCTTCTCCTCTTTAGTCTAGTTTGGCGCGCTTTTTTTCGGGCAGCCAGGTCAAGGTGTTGGCGATGTAAAGACAAAGTCTTACAAAAAGTTCTGCGCGCTCATAAATTGTTGTGCGCGTTTAAAAACGCGTGGGCGACAAGGTCAGTTAAGCAGCGCTAAGAGCTGCAATCGCGCAGTTCAATCGCTGCCCCAAGGCAACAACAACGAAACGAAAGCAACTGCCGCTGCTTAATTTGCAATTATGGCCAACAAGATGTGGGACGCTCTGCACAGCTCAGCTTAGCTCCGTCGATTACCAATAGCCAAACGACAAAGCCTCTGATTAACCAAGACGACAATTCGCAACGCATTTTCACTACCTCCCCCTCCCCCTTCTCCTGCCCATCAAATTTGACAGCTCGACGTGACGTCTTGAGCGATGGAGCAGCTGAAATCGTTTCCATTGATCGTTGTGTGGATGTCGTATGTTGGATGTTGGCTGTTGTTAAGTGTAACAAATGACGTCGTGTGTTAGTAGGTTAAATGATAGCCATAAGTATTACAAGCGCGATTATAACACTATTCAGGTGAGCGCACGCGACTTCTGCGCGACTTTAGACGCCATCAATTAAATGATTATGAGAAATCGCGCGCGTTTTTCTAAGTGCTGTAATTACTTGGATAATATTGTTTAGGTGAATGTGTTCTATGTAGAAATACTGCTGCTGGAATAAGTTGCTTGGCGCGTTTTGAGCGCGAGTTCGAAGCGTTTTTTATCGTGTCTAAAGTATTGCATTGACGCATTTTATACAGCACTTGGATATATCTAGTTATATAATTTAGAATGCTTATGTAACTGTCTTTTAATTGCTAATGCTGTTGATTATGACAATCCCTCTGGCTAATGCTGAAAAACGCTTAAAACTTATGTGCGTTTTGCATGCGATTTTTTAGCGTTTTATTTATATCATTATGTATAAACATATATAAAATTTATAATACATATAAATATAAAAACAAAAATTAATTAAATGTAAATATACATTAAAATAAATAAAATAATCTCTCTGCAATAACATCGTATATAACCTTAACTACACCCACCTAGCTAGCGTTTTAAAACGCGCACAACTCCACTATGCGTTTTTAGTCGCCTTACTATACATATTGCAACACATTTGGTTTGATTAGCTGCTAATGTAATTTTCCAACAAATCATTAACTATTAATTAATTATATGATGCTACATTCAAGACAAGACTGCCACTGATAGGCGCGTTTTGCGCGCGACTCCCAAGCGTTTTTCAGACGCAACAAATTATTTTGATTGCTTGGCTAATGCAACTTCCTCAACCCAGGCGCAGTCTTCTAATTATGTATGCCGCTTGCATGTCTGCTGTCCATTTCACACACACACACGCCGCATCAGGAGAACTGCGGGCCGAGAAACAATTGAAAACCACGCGAGTTTAACCGCCCGCTGACCCGCCTGTCGTTTTTTTACGCGTTGGTGTTTGGCGAAACCAATTTTTGTTTTCTGTTTTTTTGTTTTTTTTTTTTTTTTGACTAACCGCATTTGAACCCGGTGAGTTCTTCGACTCGATGAGAAGTTTTTCGGATGCTAGTCAAGTGTGGGCTGGCCCAGGTGATTTATTGTATATACAGATCGACGCAGCGATATATGTCTTGAGCGGCGCAGTGGGCTTAACGCCTAACGGTTCAGCGATGCCCGCAAATTGATAAGCAATGAGAGAATTACTAACAGCATTTCAGACTCTTGTTGACTTTGCTGATTTGCAAAAAAAAAAAAAACATGGAAAATTCGCAGAGGGGTTAGAGGAGCAAAAAAGGGTTAGGGAAACTCTATTTTTTGTTTTTCATTTAAAAGGGTTAAGGTATCGCCTTACGCTTCTGGCTGTTTGTTATGCATTATCGGGAACAGGGTTTGAGCAAACAGCGACAATGCAACTGTGCAACATCATTATCAACACTGTCTTGGGGACACGAATTCATTAATCATAAATTTAATTAACAATCAAAAGGATTTTTGAAGAAACGCAAATGACAAAAGTTGACAAAGGCATTTGGCAAAGGCGTTGCCAGCGAAAGGGTTGAGAAAATTAGCTGCGTCGCAACGATGCCAGCTCCGTTTGCAGTTTCTCAGAATATTTGCATTGATGCACCTTTTTTTTGTCATTTGCGGTTTGTTTGCCAATAAGGCCAGCATGCAGCAGGCATCAGGCAACAGGGCAACAAAAGGGCCATAGACCAAACAAACAACAGGATGGCATTTTGCGAAAAAAATTTACATATTTTATGCGCATTAGCGTTTTTCGAGTGCAAATTGAATTGCGTTTAATTAATGTGAATTATGCGACTCCCTTTTGGCCAGCCAAAAATGCAAAACATTTCGCATTTCGGCCGCCAATTTGCATAATTTTCGCATATGTCAGATGTGTGCGCGACGTGTGTCAATATTTGTACACGATTTCGATGCCAATTGAAATGATATGTGATTTATGGCCTATGATTTATATACATATAGTTATATATATCTTTGGTTATTCATAACTAGTTAATACATACAGCAGATTCTTCATGTAGCGTTTGCGCGCAACCAATGTATAGGATTCCTTATGTGTATGCGTTAGATATTTCATTTTGTTTTGTTTCAGAGACACAGGTAGGTCAGGTCAGTTCAGTTCAGTAGGGAGAAGAACACGATGAGAAGGGAGTCGACTTCCCAGAGTTCTATTCCACAACAGGTATTTCACTTTGTCCTTTGTTTGCTTAGGTCAAGTTATCGTCTTCCTTGATTTGTTTTACCTTCGCACAGGTAGTCCCCTTGATTACACTTTCATAAAGCATTTGTATTGCACATGCCCGTTAATTAAATATAAGCAATTTGCTTAAGCATCTCAGAGACACTAAAGTTGCTACAGTTCCACACACAAAAATTGTTTCGCGTTTCGTTTTCGAATTTTTTTTTCGTATTTTTGGTTCTTTGTTGAGCTTAAAAATTACCCAGGTAACCCCGCGTATGTACAACCTAACAGCACGACGTATGCGTTCAAACTGAAGTCGGATGCGTTGCGCCGGTAACTCCATATAGGCTCGACAGCAGTTTCCACCTAACTTCCAACTTCCAACTCCAACCCCGGAACTGAGCGCCGCTGATCGCGACATGCAACATGTTTGATGAGCGCAACGAACACGAGTCGAGCGAGCGTAGGCTCTGCGTAGCAGTCGAGTTTATCAAGCCATTATATGGCATTATAGCGACACCGGCCGGCTACCGGATATGAGCGTGCCACACAAAAGGCCTCTGCTCACTCGCCTCTCGTCTTTTTGGGGTGGCCCGAAACAATGAGCCTGCTATATAGAGTGGCTGCTCCGAGTCGCGAGCTGCGCATACTAATTTCAGCCGGACATGCAAAAATATTCTAACAATGGGCATCGGCTTGTAAAGGAGTCATTAGCACCTGAACTGTCAGGCCACTGAGCCGACAGATCAGATATCAGCTATAGCTATAGCCAGGCAGGCCGGAGAGCAGGAGAGAGAGCGACTCATTGAAAAGTTCTTTTTTTTTTTTGTGTGAGAAAATAATGTCGATAGGATGTCAATATAGAGATAGTACAGAGCATCCTTTGAAATTCGTGCCTAAGAAGTATATACGAATATAGCACTCATATTGAGTCAGAAACAGGACTGGATCTGGAAGGTCAAACAAGCAGACTATATAGATGATAGGCGTATAATTGTGCCTTCTCTAAAAATTTCTAGCTAGTTCTATGTTCTATATAAGTGCTACTCAATATCAATGTAGCCGATCTCTTATCATAACAGGTTTGCTTTGCTTAACAGTTGAAAACAAGTAAGAGTGCTCTAGTCGGAAGTGTGCGACTATGAGATACACTGCGGATAGAGCTTGGAGTTCCATTTGAGTTCAGTTCGAATCTGAAATTTTCGAGCTAGTCCATAAACTCTAGTCTATCGTCTCATATATTTGCCTTCAGCTTCAACTCGAAAACTCTTTCCATATCGTAAACAAAATTAATAGTAAAACCAAACTCAAATATTTTATATACGCAAAGTTTCTTTTTAAGAGTTTATTTCTTATTAAAGCTAATTAAAATAATTGAGTGAAGAGCTTGCCGCAAAATTTCTCCATAACTCAAAGAAACTTGAACAGTTGAAAGCGAAGGTAAGTGTCATGCTTACAAAATAATTAAGAAACTTTCAACAGCAACAACAACAACAATAAAAGACTCTTAAGTATTACCTTAGCCAAATTGCAAGAGTTAAGGCCGTCAGAGCATCTCTATATAATCTATCAGCAGTTTGCACTTACCTAGGCCAATTTGGCTCGGCTGAGCTTCCTTCACTCTTGGCTAACTTATCATTAAAATACAATTTCATCTTTGGCTAGAAACCTCCACATCATTTCCACTTCCTCCCAACTTGGCTTGTTGTTTGGGTCAAGATTCTAAGCCATGTTCAGATCTTATTTTGCTTAACATCTTCAATTTTAGCCATGAAACACATAACTTTCTATCTATTGTCTTCAGACTTGACTCAGATACAAGCACAGCATGTTTTTTAGGCCTTGTTTCTGGTTTGTTGTTGCTGGTTTGGTTTTTTGCTTTTTTTTTAATGTTTTTTATAGACGTTCCGCTAGTCAAGTCAACGCTCAACACCTCATAATTCTATTGTCTTTCGACCTGTGCGCCTGCCTCTGCATACATAATCATGTTAATCAGCTTCTTCTGGCCAACTCTGGAGGCCCACGCTTGTTAACTTCACTTTCGTCGACTCTGTACACACTTTTTCACTGCTTCTTTACAGTTTTTTTTTGTTTTTGCTTCTTCGTGAAATTATGCAAATTAGTTGCGCCTCTGTTTATGGAACGTCGTCGTCGTCGTCGCAAGTTGACGACGCACTCTACCTAGTTTTACACTTCTCTCTCTCTCTCTTCTCTCATTCTTTTTTTTTGTTTGATTGCGCCTCAGATAGTAAAGTTTTTTTTTTCGCTTTTTTTATGATTTTATAATTTGCAGCGCGCTTCAAGTGGCAAACGCAGGCGCAGGGTGAGCAGGGCTGCGCACCCCTAGAAGTCCCTACCCTCCTCAGGCCTTGCTCGAGTTCCAATTGTCTCATTCAGGTGTTAAAGGCGACTGCGCACGCGTTCACCTTTTGCTCGCTCTGCATCTCTCTTCACCCCGAAGGCTAGGCACCCTGCGATCGACATCCCTTGCTACCCCTCAGCGCGCACTCTCACATTTTTTTCTGGTATTTTGTTTGAATTTATAATTTTTTGTCAGCTTTTTTTATGCATTTTTTTCTAAAATTTATTCGCTCAATTGGTAAACTTTGATTGGATACATACGAGGCGGGCTCTTTAAAATTCCAATAAAATTAACATAATTTTCTAAATGGACAGCAACAAACCATAGAGAATGCGACAAATAAACTAGAAATTTAGTGGAAGTTAGAAACCTGCATATGATTATGATCAAAGGGAACCCAATGCAGAGGAGGAACATGTTCGGAAAACCTAATATCTGTTGAGGCATCGAGAGAGGGAGAGACAGCGTATGTGCAGTGGGAAGTTGTATAAATGTGCAATAACTATGAAGTATTTGTAATTATATAATATAATGAATATATAATAATATGTCCATAAAAAATTCTTATGTATTTAAAAATAATCATGTTTTTTTTAAATATTTAATCGGTATATCAAATAAATATTTTTGAACTGTTTAATAAATACTTTAAAATAATAATAGTTATTTATAATTAAAATAAAAAAATAATTAAAAATATTATTTTTAAAAATATAAAATAAATTACTTATTTTTTCTGCATTTTACTCAAAAAATAAAAATAAAGAAATAAATATAAATAATATATGTGATACATATTAATAATTATTTTCTCTGCATTTTATTAAATAAATAAAAATATATATGAGTATATTAAAAAATTATTATTAATAATAATTTGAAAAAATAAACAAATATATAATATATGTATATATATATAAATAATATTTATTTCCTCTACATTCCGGCCACAATTCCCCATTCAGAGTAAAACCGAAACAGATAAATTCTTTAGCGTTGCCCAAATTAGTTGACTTCATTTGACCCTGACATTGATAGCAGGCATTCAACTCGATTAGACCCCAAAACAAGAGTCAACAAACAAATTGGCTGCACATCTCTGAAAGCTAATTCTTTTCAATGAAAATTTCCGCAATTACAAAAATGAAATGTTAGAATTACATTTTGTGTATGCTAAATAAAACATTTTATCGCCGCTGCCGCCGAGGGAAGCTGCACACAAACTGTGGCAATTGCCGAGCGGCGAGGCTCAGTGGAGGGGGTGGGGGCAGTGGGGCAATTGGGGGAGGTAGCTAGCAAGTTTGGGTAGGCTGCCAGTCAAGCAGACGCCGCTGAAAGTACATTAACCCAGGGCTCGGCGGCTGCTGCTGCCAGTTTGCGGATTGTTTGGGGAAGGCCGAACCTAACGCCCGCCTCCCCCGCACCCCCCAATACTCTCGTTCAGGCAGTTCGCAACTGGCCACCCACAAGCGCAAAGCACCAACAACGCTGGCGACACCCTTTAGAAACATTTTTCTAAATGCCCTGTAATGGCAGAGAGTGAGCCAAAAGGGTTAGATGACATTTGTTATTGTTAAATAAGAGATAGGAGAAGAGAATTCGAAAAGTTTGATCATTGGATGCAGATAATTAAGAGACTTGAAAAGTAGCAAAATATGGAGCAGTTTATTTTTCAGAGATTAATTTTAACATAATGGAATATATATATAAATAAACCCGCTGATTCAATGTCTATTTAGTCATTAATCAGTCCAAACAAATATAGCCATAAAAGTGTATTCTAGGGAATCTCGCAGCCTAATTTAATGAACTCTAATGCATCGTAGATATACATATGTGACCGTGTGACTGTTTGCGTGTGTTTTTGTTACGCTTGTTAATTTACGCCGAAGCTCGCCAAGTATTCACATTCACAGTCACATTCACAGGCTGCCAATGTGCAGGAAGTGGGGCCTGGGTCTGCCCTGTGCGTAGGGGGTGGCAGCGGTGGGGCTAGTTGGGGTGGCTATGCAACACTTAATGAACTGCAAATACATATGCAGAGCATAGCGCGCGACTGTGTATGTGTGCGTGTGTTCGCAAGCTTTTAAATGTTTAATTGCATCTGTGAATATATGTATATACATATATATATATATATATATATATATATATATATATATATATATATATATATATATATATACATATATATATATATATATATATACGTGAATGCATTTTCTCTCAGTGTATAACGCAACGGAAAACCATGCTTATATTCATAAATGGGAACCTAGACGAACCTCCTAGAGCCGCATTTGCTGCATTGGCGCATTTTTCGCAATGTTTCCGTTTTGAATTCACTTTTCATTTGTGAACCTAAAACCCCCTCACACACACAGACACAGCCACAGTCACAGACAACCCCTAGCTAAACAGCCCCTATTCAGCCGAGCAAACGACGAGCTGCGTTGAGTGCAACAACAACAACAACAACAACTGCAAGCGGCAACTGTGTCTCGCAAGCGTCTCGGCTAGTACCCTATTTACCAGCCTGCCCAGCCCGCCCGCAGGCTCCACGAGGCTCCATCTTAATACAGCCTTGGAGGCACACATAATTAAAATGTCATCGTCATAATCATCGTCGTCGTCGTCGTCTGCAGTCAGCACTTTTTATACACTAATCCCAGGGCAGCCGAGGGCATTGCTTATGTTTATAGGATATGGCTTAGTCGGCCAAGCAGTAAAGAAATCCAAGTAGAAATTATATCAAAGGCATTAAGGACTAATCAAATTTTATTAAGACTTGAGTCATTCAGAAAAATTTTGCTTACTATTATAGCTAAGCATAAATAATACTATATAGATTAATAAGTAAATATTTATAGATGTAAGAAACTGCATTTACATCTCAAATATATTTTTATATAAATAAAAGAGTTTCATAAATATATATGTATATATATATGTATATATATATATTTATACAAAGAGTTTGATTTAAATACAAATTAAGTCTGAGAGAGTTTATGAATCTAATATTTTTTTAAATATACGTATGTGTTTACTTGTATATATTGTTTTTATTATTTTCTTAACATACATAATATATTTTAAAATTTATTTAAGTTTTTTGATATTTTTATGTATTTATTTTATATATTATGTATTTTATATATTTTTATATTTATATATTGTTTGGTTACTTTTATAAACGTGTAAAGAACATTTTTATACCCTGAACCCATTGAAAATGGGAAAAAAGGATAAGGAAAAGTAGGGCAGAAGGAGGGAACCAAAGTATAATCTGATGGAAAGCGAGTCGATTGAGCCCTGTCCGTCTGTCTGTCTGTCCGTCTGTCCGTCTGTCCGTCTGTCCGTCTGTCCGTCTGTCCGTCTGTCCGTCTGTCCGTATGTTGAACGCGTCGATCTCCGAGATATAAGGCTGGACTCAAATTTGATCGTGTATGTACGTCGATCGGTTGTTTCAAATATCGATAACTATAATCGTTTTAAGTTATCGATTAAAAACCGATATCTTCATTTAGTTATAAAATTCTATTTAATTCATCTTTCTGCTAGAGTCTCAATGCATAGTGTATGGCCTCGCATCGTGTAAATTTTGGATCCACGCCTCAATGCCCCTCGCCTCAAAGCTAAATCACGTATCGACTAGAGACTGGCTTTGGAACATACAAATAGAATGTCAGATCACGCTCCACAAATGAGAAAATCGTCGACTAGAAAAAAGTAAAACATAATATCTCATATTATCGGCGTCTTGCAGCAGCAGCGAGCGAAGTCATAATGCACAGTAGAGATCGGCTTGTGTGTGTGTGTGTTCTTGGCGGCACGAGAGTAACACTCATGGGATAACAGAGCAGAAGAAACTGTGACGTCACAAGACCCCTGTTAATAACAGCCAAATAATGGAGCTCGTCTTTGCATAACCTATGGTATCTTTAACAGTGTTGTGCGTGCGTCTGTGTGTGTGTATGTATTGCATTGTACATATATACATACATATAAAAGTAACGGAGAATGTTAGCGGCTCTTAGGAATCGCAGTTCTTCGCAGGGTTCAGGGGATCTCTTTGTCGAGCAGTCTCGACTAGAGCACTCTTACTTGTTATTTATTTATTTTTATCGAAATATATATAATTTATTTTATTTCATATTTATATATATTTATTAGTTAACATTTTTTTATTTATTAATATTTTCCTATATATATTATTTTTTATCGCTCTAAATGGCAAACATATCAAAGACTCTTCCAGGAAATGTGGTTCATAATTAAAACCGTCCTAGTCGTTAAGCAGTTCATGAATATTCACATGAATTATGCTTTGTAGAACGCGATTTATGGAATATCAATTTAACTCAGTCATTAGTTATTATCACTAAACATGTACTTAGATATGTAAAATTGCTCAAATTACAGCAAAGTTTTATTAAGTTCTCATTTTAAGCTCTACATTAATAAACTTTGATTTTAGCATATTTGTGACTACTAAAAATATAAATTAAATATAAATAATAATATTTCATATTAATTTTTAGTATCCCCAATAAATTATTAAACTTTAAAATTGATTATTTATCCATATTTTTGTTTAAATCATATTACTTTTATTTTATTACTATTTATATTTAAACAATTTCTAGCCCAACTCCTTTTAAGTCAGTATTAAATCAGTTTATAAATATTTGATATATTTGATTATTATTTTAATTCATTTATATACAATTAAAAGAAATTCCCCTCAAATTAGTGCATTAAATATTCGTCTCAGAGTGCAACTGCAAAGAGTTTCAATTGCTGTTGCTATTTGGCTGCAACTCCAAATCCCTTTTGCCGTCGAAGCACTTGAGCGGGTTTTAATGCCGCCCAAGCCCCATTTGAGGTGGAACGACAGGGTGGGGGAGGGAGGCTGAACAAATATAATTCTCCATTTAATGCGGCAAATGAAATTTAAGCAGCAGCCATAACGCAAAGACCCCCAGTCCAGAGCTCAACGAGAATTTCTTGCAGTGCAATAGAAAAGTTTCTCTAGGCGATGGGGGCGTGCGTCGCAGTGCCTACTGTGCCTGCATTAACAATTTTTTCGCTCTTCCTCTCCTCTTGTTAGCTTAACAATTGAGAATTGAGGCAGGGTTCACGAGTAGCTGAATATTTAATGCGGCGTCCATGAAAATGAAATTGACAAACTAATTTGAGGCGCATTTGGAAAATCGGTGGCGATAATTGAATGTCTATGGGAAAAACCAGGTTTTACGAGATGAAGCCCAGAGATATAATTGAATATACAAAAAAGTAAGAGGAAGCAAAAGAGCAAAAGCAAAATACAAAACTAATAAATATATATGTAGAGTAAAAGGCACACAGAGACAGGACACTCAGCGAACCTTTGGCATACAGCGAGAGGGGTTAATGTCAGGGCGAGCACAAAGGCACAGCACAGCGAGTGAGAGCGAAAGAGAGAGGGAGTTAGAGAGAGAGAGAGCGAGTCGAGAAAGTTGCCGACTCACAGCAGGGCAAGCTGAACGAGGCCTGAGCCCCTGGAGCAGACAGTGCAATGTCCCGACGCTGGCTGCATTGTGCGCAGCGAGTCCTTACAAGTACACACAGGACATGCCCAGCTGAACAGGAGACACACAGACAGAGCGACAGTCAGACAGACAGAGCGACAGTCAGACAGACATCATTTCATCAACGTTGACAAACTCATCGCCTTTGACGGCCTGAGCAGTCGTTAACCAGCCCAGCCTACAGCTCCTCGCTCCTCGCATCCGTTCGACATTGACACATGATTTTCCAGCTGGCTCCAAAGCTCCGAGCTCCATTTTCCAGCTGCCGTTTACCATTTTTCGTGTCCTGTTTGCCAGGCTTTAATGGCAAATCCTTTAACTCCCTTGACTCGTCTATTTGCATACCAAATTGTTGCTTGAGCTAATTTTTTCAATTAAACCCAATCCTGTCTGGCTCGACGACATGGTCAATTCTCCTGAAGTCTCCTATGCTTCAGCCTATTCTATATGCAAAATATATTTATGCATTGCCAAGTCTCAATGCTGTTAAAGTTTTTAAGCCATTTATGAGCCGACATGAATGCCAATGCCAAAAGTCGCAAACTTTTGCCGAATCATCTCAAGTCTGCAGCATCTCAGCTTTCGAGTGGCAGCAGCAGTGGCAAAAGCCAATAATGAAATAATATCAGCAAATTTTCTAAAGCGCTTTTTGCCAAACAGCAACAACAACAAAACTAAAGAAAGGAAAAGTTTTCCCTACTTTTCCACTTACTGCCTTAAAGCCAAGACTTTAACTTGTTATTTATCTATTTTTGCCAGCAATTTTAAAAGGTGCATTTTATTTACCTTTTAGTTGAGGCGCTTAAGGTAAGGACTTTGGCTAAAGATATATGGCCAAGCAGGGAAAATGGACAAAAGAATGTGGTCAAGTAATTGACCAGAAGGAATTAGTGAATTGATTGATCAACTCTCATAGCAAACTCTGTTTCTCTGACTTTGTCTCTTTTAACTCTCTCTCTCTCTCTCTGTTTATATCTATAATTTTCTAGCTCTATCTCTATCCCTCCATCTATCATTTACATCCCTTCCACCTCCATTTCTTTACTTTCTTCATTCCTCCCCCCTCCCCCTCTCTCTCTCTCTCTCTCACCCCCCCCACTCCCCATCCTCATTTTTTTTTTTAAAATCTTCTCCTTTTTTTCCTCCCTCCCTCTTCTCCACTTTTTTTTTTTTCTCTCTCCCCTTCCCCACCAAAAATAAAAAATACTCTTTTTTTTTTTCTTCCTTGATTCTCTCTATATCTCTTTCTTTATTTCTCTCTTTTATATCTCTATTTCTCTTTCTCTCTCTCTCTTTCTAGAGATATAGATCTGCCTCTCTCTGTCTATGTCTATCTTTCAGCTCATCTCTCTCTCCCCTCTCTCTCTCTCTATTTCTCTCTGTCTCTCTCTCTCTCTCTCTCTCTCCCCCTCTCTCTCCATTTCTCTCTGTATGTCTCTCTCTCTTTACTTCTCTCAATCTCTCTCTTGGTACCTCAATCTATCTCTTTATCTATCTCTCTCTTTCTCTATTTATCTCTTTCTCTGGCTCTCTCTCTCTCGCACTCCCTCGGTCTATCCTGTACTCCTGTACTCCTCCCCATTCTCCCTGTAACTCTCTGTTATTCTGTCCCTTTCGGTCTCCATCTCTATCCCCATCTCTCACCTCTCTTTTTTCTCTTTCTCCGAGCTCACAAATGGAGCTAATTAAGCAACAGTTCAGTGCATGTAAATCGACCTTTCAACTCATTCGATGTTCCCTTTGTCTAATGAGGCGTGAATGCGACCGTTTTTAGGTGTGTTGCACCAAACAGGTCAGCACGCCATGTGCCAACAGCAACAGCAACAGCTTGGGACACCACCTACGAAACGTGTCACAAAATGTGTTTTTAATTTGCCAAAAACACGAGGGTCAGGTGTAAAAAATGTTAAAAGGTTCTGCTCCAAATGATGATGATTGAAATGAGCGCTAGATATATATACACATATTAATGTACGTATACACATGCGACCACACACACGCCAATGCCACGCCCAGTCGCTGCCCATTTGCTGCCTTTTTTTGGACTGGTGGATTTTAATTGCTTGGCCAGCAGCTCGTTAGCACAAAAGCTGACAACCAAATTGAAATAATTGATCAGCAATATATGCATATGTGTATGTAAAATATATTAATTAATATCAATTTTATATGTCGTCCTGCGCGTCGAGCATCAATTAGTTGGCGCACTTTTATGGCCAGCTGAGTCTGAGGCCGTTTCACTTGACACCTTTGCTGATTTTTATGGCCAGCAGCTTGGGTGGCCCTTTGTTTACCCCTCGCCATTTGCCTGCCATTTCGTTCTTAACGACCTACGGTCACATCTAATTAATAACAGTTGCCGTTGGTGTCTCTCTGTGTGGGTGAGAGGGACTGTCTGACTGCCTGTCTCTTTCCGGCCAGTGCACATTTTTTGTCATTCCTTCTCTTTCAATCAAATTATCGCGCTTTTGATCAGCGCCAGCCCAGCAAATGGCAAGCGCAAAGTGGAATTGACAAAACGAAGACAATGACAACAAAGAGCAACAAGGTGCTGCCGTGACGTACCTATGTACATATACACATACATACATATATATGTACATGCATACGTCACAGCGAGCTTACACGACGTTCGGCCTGCTGTAAGCAGAAATGCCAAAAAATACTGTCAAGGGCATTGCCAAAAATTACTTGAGCACACTTAATTGCAGTGATCTGGTCACACTCAATTGATCACAGCTGCTCCATTGCCGATTAATTACATTTCGCATTGTTTTTATTGTTTAATTGACAATGTAATGATTAAATAACGCCCGACGATGCTTTATGTGTGTGTGTTTGTGCGTGACCGCAGGGCAAGCAACACCTGTGAACTTTCTGTTGTTTTTTGTGTGTGCGGCGAGCAAACAGCGTGGGAATCGTTGAGCAAACTTACAGGCAGACATACAAGTGTGTGTGTGCGTGTGTGTGGGTGCATTGTGTAGTTGCTGTGTGTAGTTGATCAAATAGGCGCGCAAAAAAGAGAGCAGCTGTTGGATGAGCGCAAAAGAGAGTGCGGAGAGCGTGAATATGCATACATAAAAAATAAAAAAAATAAAAAAAACAATTTTTCATATATAAATAATAAAATACAATAAAAAAAAGTAAATAAAATTAAATATCTAAATAAATATTAATTTTTTGAACAAAAAAAAATAAACAAAAACTAAATATCAACACAACCACAAACCACTCAAAAAAAAAAAACACCATCATAAAGACTATAAAAAACAAATCATAAAACATAAAATAATATAAAAATAAACACAAAATAAAAAAAAAATACACACCCAAAAAAAAAAAAAAAAAAAATAAAAAATTTTTTTTTATTATTTTTTCAAAAAAACCAATAAAAAAACCTTATAAAAAAATATCCACTTAAAATTTTTACCTTACATATGTATATCCATATGTAACTAGTATTAAAGTGTAGCAAATGTAATTTTGCTTGTTTTAGTTGTGTTAACTATATTTATTTATTATACATACGAATTTGATTATATGAAAAATAATAAAAATAAATATAAAATGAATACAACAAATTGTATAAAAGCAAATAAAATGCTGGCATATTTAGTGCATTTGCATATACATACATATATGCATATCCATGCATGCACATGCATACAAAGGGAGCTGCATACACATACTCATACACTAACTCACACTTACGCAATTAGAGCGAATCTTTGTGGGCCTTTGCTTTTTGTTTTTAATGCTCATTGCGATTGACACTCAATTAATTAAAGCGACTTGTTTGTCGAGGCTGATGCTGAGGCTGAGCATATTTCCAGGAATATTCCGTTTCTTGCAACTTTGCGCTTGGGCTTTTTTGTGTGTGCCGTGGTCTGCGCACAAAGTGCGCCTAAAAATAGACTCGAATTTATGCGTTTATTGAAATGTTTGCAAATGACAGCCAACAAAATGGCTGCCAGCATGGCGCAAAAAAAGAAAAAATAACAACAATAAGAAAGCAGAGTACCTGTGGCCAGGCCAACGCTACCCAACTGCAGCCCATTGTCTATTGTTGGCCAAAGGTCAATTGTGATGCCCGCTCAGCAGGTGACTAGCGGGTATATTGGCTTTAGTATGTTGTAGACGATATTACAACACTTACTAGAGGCATAGCACATCATATATAATAATAAATATTCTTATACATTTAAAGATTTTACTGGCAGCGCATCATACTCGCTTATACACCCGATTCTCTTTGTTGCTTTATTACTCTCGCCGGGTCAACAAATTTCTCATTCGTGATTACAGCTGCTCTGCTTCTCTCACACTCTCCGCCTCCCACTCTCTCCTTCTCTCTGTCTCTGCCTCTATCATAATGACAGGCAAATTGTTGTCTGACTGGTAGGTGGGCCGTGTGGGCCTGGCCAGCTAATGGCTGCCTAGTTTAATTAAACTTCAATCTATAGCATTGGAATATTTATAGCCTTCTGGGCTTTTTAATTAAGCCGTCTGCTATTTAACGTTAACGTCATAATCGATAAAGACTACAAAAGTTTACCATCTTAGAGATGTTGGATGTCATGTTATGCGTCCACGCCAAGGTTAATGCGAAAATCTCCGCACGGAAAATCTGTTTAATGTGATTATTTCTTGGGCTACATAGAACTCAAGGTCATTTGGCATATTTTGTGGAATTAGGTATTTTTCTAGCTTTATACTCGTTAACTTTTTTAATAATATGTATTTTTAGAGTTTTTTTAGAGTCTGTTATTGTAATAGGTTTTCAGTGTTTTATTTTATCTCTTCTCCATGGTCATTAAAGTTTTGTACTCTAGTCTCAAAACCTATTTTGTGCCTATTTTTGTAGTACTTTCTCGAGTTCTTCATTATGGACATAGGTTACATTTTTTTTAATATTTAATTTTAAATTAATTTTTTTATATTTTATATTTGTTTTTCAAGTTATTTTTAGTTATTTATATTACATTTATAGATATATATATTTTAAAATTTTTTTTTTTTACTTTTGTAACTTTTTATTTTTAAATATATTTTTCCATTATTTTTAATTCAAAAATTTTTTAACTACATTTTTTACTTTTAGTTTAGTTTTTATTTTTATTTGAATTTTTTGTTTATTTTCTTATTTATTTTTTCTTCAGCTTTAACATTCGTTAAACCCATTAGCGCCTCCCATCTCCATTCCAGTATGAATCAAGATCAAAATATATGAACCATTTTCATTTTTATACACATTTTGATTAATGTTTCTTTACATTTACAAAAAATTGCGTTATATTGCCATTTATATGCTATGTGCCGCAGATTTGATCGGAATTTCGCTCGCTTGTTCTCAATTTCTCAGTCGGCCATGTGTAGGCAACGCCCTGTTGCACATCGCCATCGGCTGGCAGGCTGTCTGGATGAGTTAAAGCCTGCAGTCAGAGGCACAATATATGACCGGCCCATTGAAAGGTTCAATTGTAGCGATAAATATTGCAAACTCCAACTGCATTTGCAACTTCGCTCACTCTCTGGCTGGCTCCTTATCAGAGTGCGACAAGTTTCTCACGACGAGGCAGGACAAAAGTCGTCGCTGCCTTTTGGGTGGCAACAAATGCTTTATTTATATGCAACGAGGCAGAGAGAGGGCAGAGCGCTCAAGAGCGCTGATATGAAATACTTGCCACTATATTCAAGCATATGAAATAAAAGGTGGGCGTATCTTTGCCAGCAGCATAGGCCCATTTCCCACTCTCCAGTCCCCAAGTCCCTAAGTGCCAGTCGTAACGCATTTTTTTTATCAATATGTCTCCAAGCAAAGATGCAACTAGAAATGGAACTGCAGCTGGAACTGGAGCCGTGGCAACTGCCGCTGGCTGCACAACAAAGTTTTAACTTTGCATTTTGCCATTTTTACCTCTCACTCTCTCTCTCTCTCTCTCTCTCTTTCTCTCTCTCTCTCTCTCTCTCTCTCTCTCTCTCTCTTTTCATTGGAGCAATTCTCACATTGTGCCGTTATCTGCTGCACTTGCTGGGCGTTTGGTTTCATGTTTCGCTTTTTCATTGTCGCCGGCTGCTGTCAACGCCATATGAATAATATTGAGTGCGACAAAATAAGATTCAACAATGTGAAGGCAACGGATCGCTGGGTGGCCGCAGGGAGGGCGAGGGCGACTGTTTGGCAATGCATGTTGAACGAATTTGATAGAATATGCAAGCACCCTTTGAGTTGAATGACCTCTCTCGGTGGTTCTCATAAAGTTTAGGGGTTTAATTGGAGTATTTTGATAGTATTTATTGAATTTTATACTATAATATATATGTTTTTTATTTTATATCAAATTATTATATATTATTTTATACAATATTATACATATTTTTTATATTATTATAATATTTTTTATATTTATTATAATCGACTTAAAAATTTTCCCCCCCTTCCGCTCTTTTAAAAGAGCCTAAAGGAAGTTGAAGCCTTAGAGCCTGCCTATGACTTAAGATTAATTAATAAAGATATTTTCAATACTTTTTTTGATTTCTCAAAATATATTCTATGTAAAATTTTTATAGAACATGATGGAGTCACTTAATACATTTATAATCAATATATCTATATGTTTGTTATATTGAATCTTAGTTAAGATATTTAATTTTATTTAATTATTTGAAATTTTCTAACAATTCTGCCGGAAAAGTTGAACTTTTTGATTATATTTAATAATTTTCATATTATGCCTAAACCCAAACAATTTCCTTACAATATACCCGCCCAGCAAGGCTACCCAATGCTAGGGCATATGCCAAACGAAATATGCAACACAATAAAATATTTATTGAATTACGGAAGCTGTCGCTGTGATTTGAAATTGAGAGTCTTACACGATTTTTCCCTGCCTGCCTGCCTGACTGACTGGCTGTCTGGCCGGCTGGTGTTACCAAATACAAGACGCATCGAATGGCAACGGAAATGTTTGTAAATATTTAAGAGCATATTACGTATAGATTTATGGAATTTTTCAATATCACTTACAGCTAAATCGTTGGCATTTGCGAGCGCATATGGAGATTGAAAAGGACTTACCTGAAAATAAATAAAACGGGAATAAAGCAAATGTGTTATTACAAAACAGTTTGTGGATAGTAAATCGAATGGCTGAAATGTTTGACAGGCTTTGGCATATTCGATTTAGATATGCAGAAAAAGAGAAACAAACAAAGCAAGGAAGTGCTCGGCAGATGAACTAGGCTAGCTTAAATATATATACTTCATTCCATCTGCCATGCTTCCTTCTATCTACAACAAAAATTTTCCAAGGCCAATCCGCCTCACATGCCCATTTTCTATTGGTATAAATTGCCCCCAAACTTTCAAAATAAACGTATTTAAACAATTTGCAACAAAATCTATAAAAACTCTCTGCAAATGACTCTTAATTAAATATGCGAAAAAAAAAAAACAAAAACATCGAAACAAAATGCTGTGAGCCGAATATATATTTATTTAGTTGTGGCTTGTCATTTATGGCTGGCTAAATAAACTGAAATTCGATATGTAAAACAATTTTATTGTCTATTTGATTTGATTTTATTTTTATTCAATTTCTTTGTCTGTTTTTGTTGTTGCTGTTGGCAAAGCTTAATCGCATTTATAATCTGCATATTGTTTTTGTGGGCTTTAAATAAACGATAAAACGATTTGCACAACATATTATTTCTTTTTTTTTGATAATTTAACGATTGCCATCACATATTCAACATAATGACCATAATGATGGTAATGATGATGACGATGATGAGGGCAATTTGCACAGCTCATGTGAAGTCGAATTGACATTATTCTCAATGTGCTTTTGCCATATCTCGACTTCAAAAACGAAAATGAAAATCCAGAGGGAAATCAATTGGTAAAGTAAGCAAGCAGATGGACGGGCGGACGGACTGGCAGACGGACGGACGGACAGCATGAAAGGCTAGTGCAGCTGACGTCAATTTTGATCTGAACTAAGTTTGATTAATTTTAAAGTTTTCAGTATCAAAATTTTGATATCATATTTAATCATTTTTTATAATTAATTTTGAAGTTATATTGATTGATTAAATATACGAATTTATCTTTAATAGAAATTAATCAATTAATTATTAAATTAAATAACGGATTATACATATTATGATAGCTATGAATTAAGCTATACAAAACTAAGTTTAATTAATGTTATAAATTTAACAACATTGAAGATTTTTATTATTATGGAAAAGATCATTATGAAAGTTTAACTCCTAAAAAGATCATTAGTTTGATCTAACTACAATTATTCTGAATAAGTTGACCCATCTCGCTATAAGAATGTGGAACACATCCGATTTGCTATGAATTAAAGCTCATAGCTCAAATGAATCTATCTCTAGTTCAAATACTGTAGAAACTAAAGCAGCCATAATAGAGAATTTTTGTAAATTAAAAATATACAAAAAAATCTTATTTAAATTTAAATATATTTCATGCTTAGACAAAGGTGCCTAAAAATGCCCATTAAAGCTTTTAGCTCAATTTAAACTACTCAGAAATAAAATTAATCTGTTTAAGTTAGGCCACGTGTAGCTATATAAAACTGATAAGAAATCAGATTCGCAACAGCTAAGACTTGCCCATTTTAATTAATTTTAAGTTTATTATAAATATAAATTAAAAGCTAAAGCTGCACTTGAAAAGCACATTAAAGCTCTGAAAACTAATCATGCGATTCTTTATGTTTATTAAACTTCTACTTCACAGTGCTATAAAAAGTTGATTAAGTTGAGCAGAAACTTTCAATTAATTTAAAACCTTTTATAGCAAATTAAGTAGTTACTTTTAAGTAATATTAATTAAATATGTATATATTATAAATTTCTATATCTACCTACATATATTTAACCTAATCTAAGCCACAAATTTCTCACCCACATCAATTAGTTATTTTAAGCATAATTACACAAAGTCATAAAGCCGCAAATGGATAATATTTCAAAAATGGGCAAAAGTCATTAAAAATTACAAATTAATGTAATTTAAATATATTTTCAATTGCCCAACGAGAGGGCTCAGAGAGATGGCCAAATGTAATTTAACTAATTTGAATCAATATAAATTATAAAGGTAAACAAAAACAATGAAAGCAACAACGGCGATTAGTCAGCCAGCCACAACCACGACAGCCTTATAAGCGTGTAATTTAATTTAATGCAACCAACAACTGAAACAACAACAAAATATTGTTGCTGGCGCGTGAATAAATGTGGAAAATGCTGTCGCATTGCAACACAGCGGCAACAACACAATTTTTGGCTTTTAACGCAATGAAAATGTGCATTTGGGGTATATTAGTTATGATGATATATATGTAATAGGCAGAAGAAGGCGTGGTATATAGCATAAAGTACATATATTCTTGATTGGACTATAAGAGTTGATCTATTTGTGTATATAACTTAACACACTAGCTTCAGCTGCAGAGCATCTCTCAGTCATGCACTGCCGCTTACCATTTTCCCAAGTGATTTTTTCTTTATGCGTTGCCAAAAGCCAACGCGCTGAAGCATTCAGTTCATAGATACCTATAAAAGGGGCGTGGCAATGCGCTTATATCACACACAATTTGTAGCCGCCGCTAATAAAGTTGTTGCGAGCAAACAACAGCAACTGAGACTCTAAAACTGTTTCCAAAAACAAACAAAACAGTCGAAGAAGAAGAAGAAGAAGAAGAAGCCGAAGCAGACAAACAATTGCACAATGTGGCTAAGAAAAGAGGAAGCACGAAATGAGCAGCCAGCGAAATGAAAGAAAGAAAGAAAAAAAAACTTTAATAGGCGTCTTAGCCGTTGGCTGTCTTGTTGTCTTGTCCAACAATCGGAAGTGCAAAATTAAAAGCCAGACACACACACACACACTTACACAACCAGCCAAGAAAAACCCAAAAACTCACAAAACTCAAAGAGGAAATACCAACAACAACAACTGGGAAGTGTGTGCGCCTTTGGGTCTGAAGTAATGTGGCCCAGAAGATGTATGGCCAACAGCCAACTGGCTGGCAGGCAGGCTGCTCGGTTCGTTAATCTGGCTAGTGAACCCTTAGAAGTTCATAAGCAGTTTGGCTGGCTAAAACATTAGTCAACTTCGGTGTGCTTGCCGAAAGTCCTTCAAACTGACTTTATGGTTTTAGCCAAGTTTACTAATTACAGTTATAGGCGCTGAAAAGTTACAATGAACCAAGCATGAGTCAGTTAGTTAGAAGGGCGCAGAGACAGTCGAGTTGATGCTCTATTTGTCTACATATGGATATATAGAGTCTTATAAGAATCCTGCATAATATCTATCGACAGTGTCAACACTGTTATCGATAGTTATCGACCTCTGCTGCCGAGCATCTCCCACCACCCAACTCTTACTCTTTTCCCAACTGATTTGCGACCCTTTTTCCACTTCATTGCTGGACAAACTTTATGTAACCTCTTAGCCACTTAGCACCTTGTTGGAAATCTGGCTAAAAGCCCTGCACTTAATCTAGTAAATGTAGATTGCCTGCAAAACTGTAAATTGCGGTCCAGTTTTTTGCATTTGCATCTCGTATATCGTTTGCCTCATATGCTTGGCAAGTGGCCGTTCGTAATTTTTGAGTCGTTAATTGGCCAACAACTTGCGCACTGCCAGCCGCAATTTATGGCCCGTTATTAGTCGTTGCGGCCAACAACAACAACAAGAACAACAACAGCAGCAGCGGCAGCAGCTCTCAGCCATGGCTATGTAAAACACGTGTCCATTAATCAGGCAGCCCAAAATGCCGACGGGTCAACACTTAACTTAACAGCTTCAACCTCTTGTCAAATTAGTCGTTCGTGTGGGTTAATTTGGCAGCGCAAATATTGGATAGAAATATATGTTAAATCTATCCTTTATGGGCAACAGGAAGCTGTGCCAAATTCGAAAGAAGATAAATGGCTGAGTGAAAGAATTGTTATTAAAATAGAATATATATAGAGAGTATATCAATCAGCTGTTATATAAATAGGCATAAGAATGCATCCCTGATATCAAAGAATATTCATACTCAAATACCTATTGCACCTATGTATGTGTATTGAAGCTGAGTCATTTAGGCAATGAAAATTCTATTTGAGCTTGCAGCTTTTTCACCTGCTCAGCACAGCTCAGACTGGGGTAGCCTCGACTACAGCAGTTGAAACCAGAGCTAAGTGCAAGTTCAAGTAAATATTTGAAGTCAACAAAGCACTCAAGCTAAAGTGAGACTAATTTTAGATAAAGGAAGTAGATAATTATATATTATATATCTAATAATTATAATAAAAAATATATAATAAAACTATAATTATAATTAATAATATAATTTATATTTAATAAATAATTATCATTAATCATAATATATACAAATTTTATAATTAATAATATAATTTATGTTTTTACTATTTTTTATTAAATAGTAAAAATAATATAAAAAATAATATAATTTAGATTTTTAATATTTTTAATATTTTATTTTATTTTTTTATTTTATATAATTAATATTTTGAATATTTTAAAAATAATTTTTAAGTAAGCTAATTAATAGTTATTTACCTATAAGAATAAGGAATCTTAACTCTTGTTTGTTTTGTCAATTTTAGAGTTTATATAAAGAATGTTAAAAATACTAAAAATTTAGAATTTATTCACAATAGCTTACTTTTTACCTTGACTATGGTCTTGTCTGCATCTTTGCCCATTCACAGACAAAGGCTTTCTACAGCCGTTCGAGGCTGCACTGCTTAAGACAAAAAAATCCGATTTAAGTCACATAAATCTCTCAAATCATTTCTTAAATATATATCTGAACACAAGCCTTAAATTTATATGTATTTTCTTTTAGCTGAAAAGTTTTATAAATATTTTTTGTGTTTTCCCAAACACAAGAATTTAAGTTGGGAAGAGGGAAATTTCTAAGATTCCCAAACAGAAAATTCTCAAAGTGTTGGCGGCTCCCGAAAACAACTTTCGCTTTTCCCCTTCCTCTCAAAGTCTCCGTCGCTGCGTTGGAGTAAATTTGACACAATTTTTTGTTGCCTTGGCGCCACCTGCCTTATTTTTATGGCCATGTCTGTGCAATCAACACATTTTAATTGTTTTCTGTTTGGATTTGGTATTTGTTGTTGCATTAATTGCAATTGTTTCGACTTGTGTTTGCTTTTGTTTTTATTTATTAGCAATTAAATTGTTGGGGGCATGGAAAATGCAATTTTCGAGCCGCGTTTTGCACGTGCGGCCGGCTGACAAATTTGAAATTTTAAATTTCATTGCAAAAACCTTCAAAAAAAGCGCATTAAAATGCACATAAATAAATGCACAATTGGATAAATGTATACATAAACCGAAAATGTGATTAAAAAAGCAAATACTATACGAAAATAAATGAAGAATATGTGTGTATATATATAGATATGCATTTGTATCTAGATATTGTATCGCCTGTCAAATTCGCGAGCGTAAAAATATTTATCTTTAATTCAAAAATTGTTTGTGTCTGTGTGTGTGTGTGTGTGTGTGTGTGCGTAACAATTAAAGCGCTTTATCTGCACAGTGCAACAAATTTTTCAGCAACTACAAAATATATATAAATATACATATATATGTATATATGCAAACATTTTTCATCTGTTTTCAGGCGAATTGAAAAGAGGCAATTTTGCAGTGTGACAAGGCGAGTAGTGTATGCTCTTTATAGGCATTGAAAGCTGCTTCGCATAGAAAGCATATAAATACATTATAATATAAAGATAATCACAATATAAAGAATGATATATGTATATACACAATCTAATACAAACATATAGACAATATACACAACCCTTTTATATTTAATTTAAGTTTTTTTTTTAAGATATCTAGAAAGGTGAAGTATCATAGGAAACAGCTTAAAGATCTATGCAAAAACTAAGATCTATTATATATCTACTTATATAGAAAGTATAGAAAATTTCTTCATAGAATTACAGTCAAGCTCAAATGTACAAAATTATTATTTTAAAAAACATGTAATGAAAATTTGAAAAAACTATAATTTAAATACAATAATTTAAATATAAATTTTTTATAATTTTTTTTATTTTTCCAAAATATATTTCTATCTAAAGTTGATCTTTTCGGAATATATACACCAAATCGAACCAAATTTTTACGGGTCATTTTAGTATGTATAAAACAGACTCAAAAGAACTATAATAGACAGATGCTAGCTAGACTCAGAGATTTTAAAGCATCATTTTAATATATTCATTGCTAGCAACAAAAATATATCAAATTTCTAGACTTCTTTGACTGTTTTCTTTATTATATATATATATTTTTATTCAGTTCAGTTCTCGCTACAAAATTGTCTTGCTGAAGTGTATACAAATTGTAGCGAAATGCCCAGCATCAGAAAAAATCGTCGACGACGTCCAGTAAACAAAACGTCGACAACAATGGGGCCACTGTACAGTGGCTGGCAAACGTCGGCAGACACTTTTCCGTTTATTGCACTTGCTCTGGCAGGCCTGCCCGACCGACTGCACCTTCCCCCCTAAGCCCCCACTCCAACCACAGCCACAACCCCCGCCCAACTGTTGGTCAGACAATTTGCAGTCTTGTCTGCGCGGCTGCCTGCCAAAAATGTAACCCCAAGCTAAATTTTGCACACCATTTTTTACAATTTTATTTTAAGTTTTTTCCCCATTTTTTTCAGTTATTTTTTTTTATTATTATTATTTTTTTTTTGCAACATTTTCGTGCCGCACGCCATTTTCATTTCTCGCATTTTTCTCTCGCTTTGCCGCAGCATTTTTCATAATTCTTGAGGCAACTTGCAAAAGTTTTCTACAGTAAGGAAATTATTTTTTGGCAGCATTAATAATCATCCCAAAAAAAGAGCAAAAAACCAGGAAAACAGTCCAAAAATATTTCATAGTTGCACTTTCCAGAACGAGCCGCGCCCTGACCCTCCCTCTGTCCCCCGTCGAACTTTGCCCTGCCTCGTAAATACATAGTAGCAAGCGTTGCCGTCGAGGATTCATAAATATGTCGTCGTCGCCGTTGCTGCAGAGCCCAAAAGTCTATATCATGTATCTCCGGCTGTGTGTGCCATCATACATTTTGGGCACAAAATGCTACAAAATATATGTAATAACTCGGGCGCTGGGAATGGGGCTGCATTGGAGTGTGTTAGGCTGGCTGATGTCGGCTAAAGTAGACAAAAAGTCGACTCGAGAGTGTGTGTGTAGCATGGGAGTCGAAGTGAATTGTTGAGCACAGTGGGCCAAACTGGATATGAAGACAGAACTTTAACGGTAACTTCGAAGGAAAACAAGGCAAGTCCTTTATGAACATCATCATCTTTATCTACTCATTAATTTTTTTAATTTTCCCTCAAAATTAAATGAAATTTAGGAGCATGAAAATAAATCGTAAAGAAAGCTTGAAGTTCACATAATTTAAAACTGATTGGAAATCTTAAAATTTGGCTAATAAAAATAAAAAAATATATATATAAAATTTATTTCTATATAAATTAAAAATTTATTCTATATAAACTTTTGTATACTTTTAATAAGATTTTTAAATAATATTTTCATTATTAGTCTGTAGTATTAGCAAGCAAAGCAGCATTAGCTATACTTAGTCCTATTTACTTCACATATTTCAATATATTTCCCGATTTCATGCTTACTAATTTTGGCTGTCGTTTAACGCAATCTCGCACCACTGTGCCGCCTGCCCCACAACGGCACAAAAGCTGCTGTCTCTGCAGAGCCGAGAACCCACTAATGGCATATCTTTATGTCTGGAGCACATTGTTCTTGCTCAACTTTAAGACTTTTAAAAAGAGTTTGTGAATGAAACGAGATTTTTAAAGCTCGATAATGTGCGAGGCGCGACAGCAACAGATAGGCGAGAGTGTGTGCCTGACGGGCGCATACAGCCCAAAGATTTGAAGATCTTATCAACACTTTAAAGATCGCACTTTAAGCACATTTCTCAGGCCCAGCCCCAGCCCGAGTCCAATGGGAATTATTGTTGAAAATCAAAGCCCAAGTCGATAATCGAATCAGTCGCATACAAATTGTTTGGCACGTTGGGGCGTATACGAAAAAGCTTCGCCGCAGCATCTGTCTCTGTGTCTCCTTGCCTGCGTCTCCTGGCCGCCCTCCCTTGGCAATTGAATTGCTGATGAGTTGCGGCGTCGGCGCCTTCGTAGCGTCATTGAATGTGTAATGCAGCCGCAGGCGATACAATAATAGCATACGAAATGCGCCTCCAAATGAGTTGAGCAGATGAAGAACTGACATTGAAACCGAACCACAACTGTACGATATGCATACTATATACTTTATACTACTTACATATATATATGCATAATATACTTTGTTTTTCTTCCTCTTATTCTCGGTTTGCACACCCCTGCTTTAAGACAAAGCTCCCGAGGCAGTCGTTCAATTTGAATTTCAAAATTGACGTCATCCACAATGCGCATATGATTTACTTGTTGATTCTAAAAGGCAACCCAAGCCACGCCCACCTAGTCTCGGGCCACATTAGATAAGCAACTTGAGGGAATTGCAGCTGAGACTTGAAAGCTAAACGCTCTAAGTGTGCGTGTGTGTGTGTGTATGAGTGAGTGCAAAAATGCGACTGCTTAGCAGACAAAATATATGAAATTAAAGCGGGTTGTCAGCGGTGCCGAAGCTTAAATGCACTTAAATGATGGCTAGCTGGAAGCTGGGCTTGAAATTAAGATTGAAGGCAGTAAAGTGAGATTAGGAGGATCGAGATGAAGGCAGAAGCAATTGATATGCTTTCAAAGTTGCTTAACTGTATATAAGATAAAGCTCTAATCAAAAGCTTAAGGGCTGACGACTTTTGAGGAGTTTAAATATGAAGCTTTAAGTTTCAAGACTAAACATTTATCTGATTAACTGACTTCAATTACATAAGAGAGGATAACTTTCTTCAGATTTTATTTTATTACAAAATAGCTTTGAGATAGAAGATTTTCCGCCCATCTTAAGTGAATAAAGATAATTAAATTAATTATAGAAACTTGCAAATTCTCTTAAAAGAGCAGCTGAAGTTTACAAATGCTTAAAGCTAATTAAAGCTCAAAGCTCAACTTAAGTGAAAAGCTCTACGAAATAAACTTTAAGTCTCCCATCAAATTATTCTATAACAATCTTTTCCATTTCTCACCTCACATTCCCAAGACCAGCCCAAACACCCAGCCAGCATTGCCCGCTCATAAAGTGTATGCCAAGTGGGGGGATAAAAACATAGCCAGTGTAGAAATACGACAAATATTTGCAGCTCATTTGAGAATATGGTAAAGCAGCTTTTGTAAATTTGGCGCATTTGGCGTTGACGGCGACTTTTATGGCCGACAAATGAATGCAACAAAAATTGTGCGACGAAAATTGAAAGAGACAGCAGTGCAACACGTAATTAGCCAAACGGGCCAAAATGGCCAACAGACTCGACGGACTGTGGCTGTGGGCTGTCAGACGTCAGCGTGTTGAACTCCGGAGCCCTAGTCAGAGAGGCAACAGCTTTTGCCTTAAATGAAAGTGATTGATAAACTAACTGAAAAGCTTTTGCTTTTAATTGCGAGCGAATTTAGAATTTGCTCGATTTAATTGGGCGTTAATGACTCTTTGCATTAAGCGCAGCCAATTAAAACCGACTCTAGAGAGGTGTTCGATTGGTTGTTGTTTCGGATAAATTAACTGAGCTGAAATTTAATTGTGCCCATAAAGAATGCTGAGGCTGTGGCAGACGAAGGCTAAGCGCAGTTAATGCCTCAAGTTCAGCTCATGTGAAAAACGAAAGTTTTTCCACTTGCCTGAGCGCTTGCATGCGGCACGAATTCAATTTTGTTGCACATTACGTATACGCCTCGTCTACAGCTTCTTCTTCTTCTTCGGCATTTTTTGTTGTGATCTGCTTGTGTTGTAAATTATATAATTAACTCATCGTTCGACTCTGACCTTCATTCGCTTACAATGAACTTGGCCGCTAACTCTTTGACTTTCTTTTGTTCGATCGCTTCAATGAATGCCCTTCTCTGGCACACTCGACTCGACTACGAGTCTCTTGCTTATTTACATAAATTTGCGTGATAATCGCTGAGACTGCCCATCATTTGGCCGCACTTCAGTAATCCCTATCTGCATTCGCAAGATCTTGGCGGATCGCCACAGCGAACAGTTGAACAATTCAAATAAACAAAATGAAAAATTATGAAAACGAGCTGGATTTTGTCGAAGATACCCTGTAAATGGGTAGCTAGTGGGTTAGATGAGCTGAATTAACGGTTTATATGGGTATAAAGAGCAAATGCAGCTTAGTTTAGATTATCTTTCGTTTTTCTTTGGCTTTTCAGGTTAATATTTCATAAATATTTTAATAGCTACTTAAAAAGCTCATTAAAAAAGCTCTAATTATTAAAATTTAGGATAAGAAACAATTAAAATAAATTAAAATTATTTAAATTTATCAAAAAACATTCTTAACTGCATCACAAACAATATTTACTATGTTTATTTTATCATAATAAACTTCTCTGAACTACTAAGTTTGCTTATAGAATAGGAAATTGCGATGCTATATATTCCTAAAGCTTACAACTGATGATAGTAGACTAGTTGCTAAATATAACTTTAACTTCAAGAAAACTTTAATGGATAATTTTTAAGAATCAATCATTGACGTATTCCGTTTAATGTTGGCTTTTAATATACAGTAATCATTGATGCTCACATTTTTTTCAAAAACTTTCATTTAGCTCAATTTTAAAGTCTTTCTAAATATAAATTTTAGAGATTGCGTTTATAAACTTAGACAACATTAATCATTGTATGAATCAGACTTTAAGTTTTATGTTTAATAAATTGTAAGTTAAGTTTAATTGTTCATTGAAGCTCCGCAGCTTAAGCTCAGCAGTTAAAGCTAAGTTAAATTTTTATAAAATAAAAATAAAACTTCAACAATTGATGAACTACCCCAAAGATTCTTAACGTTTCAGTTGACATACTTAAGAGTTTGCTCATGCTGTAAGCTGCAGCTGCAGCTATATATAAGCTATACTATATACATTTGCTTATTATTCAACACAGTTGGCTCTCATCTAGTTCCTATTCTATTGGCTTTCTTCATTAAAGTAGTTTCTATTTAGCTGCGCGCAGTTGTAAACAGTAGCTGATGCTTGGCTGTTGCTGCTGTGATGCGAGTGCTGCACGCCTGTCCGTCTGTCTGTCTGTCTCTCAGTCTCTTCTATGTCTATGCTGACTGGCTCAATCAACTGGCAGCAGCAACTATTTTTGGTGCGCTGCCAACAACAGCAATAATAACAACAACTAAACGGCGCCGTCGCATGCCAAAAACGCTCAAAGTGGCGGCTGCTTTTGACCCACTGACTGATATACGAAAAAAATATATGTAAGTATACAAAAAAATAGAAGAAAAAGTTGGCAGTTGCCAGTTGGCTGTTGGCTGTTGGCTGTTTGCCGCTTGTCGGTTTCCAGTTTTGCATTGTTGCAGCTTTTTGCCGTCGCGCGATTGCAAATGCAATTAACTTGTTTAACATTTCGGGCGCCAGTTGATCCCCACTCGGCTTGCACTTCCTGCACCCCCGCAGCGCTCGTCAAACTCAATTTCAAAGCGTTTTCAACTTTTCACTTAAAGCTCTCCCTCACGCCCACTCAACCTCTCCCCCACTCTCTCTTTCTCTCTGTCTAACAAAATGCCACAAAATTTTCGAAAAAAAAAATATTTCATTTCAAGTTGTCAAAGTTTGAGGCACAGAAAAATGTCTGCCACATCAATTCGTATACATATTTGCATATAGCACAGACAACAGTCAAACAACAACAGCAACAACGAACAGATGACAACAAGCAACAACAAGCAACATGAAGTATGCAGCCTGCAAGTGGCGTGTGATTGACTAAGAGATACCATGGAAGTGGAGTGAAGGTATTATTGAGAACAGCTGAAGCTCCAATTAACACAGCATTAACATTGACATTAACATTAGAATTAACATTAACATGAACATAAACATTAACATTATCATGTAACATAGCTCAAGTAAATAACAGCCTAAAGTTAAGATTTCCCTATTTTACAATTTACAATTGGAACTTTAGTATATAGAAGTAAAAAGAAAGTTTATAAATAATATATACTATATATAAAGTTATTTTCTCAAATCGTAAGCTAACATTTACTCTTCCCTCTTCAACTCCTTTCCTTCGCCTTCTTCTTCAGCAATGATTTATGTTTCAAAATCAAAGTTCAAAGCCCTGATTCACAAACTAAACATGTCCCCAGGAGACACTTTTGCACAAATATGCAATCCAAACTTACAAACATACCCCCACTCAGAGTTTAACAACAGGGTATTCATAACAACGACAGTGTGTCATTCACCGCAAAATGTAAAAGTTTTACAAGTGATTTTAACTTCGTACAAACTGTGCAACTGCGGCTAGAGATACCGAGTTGGCTCTGAAGAGGAGGCTGAAACTGATAGAAGAGCTCTGAGCGCTGAGCTGGCGCTCAGTCTACAATTTCCAATTAATAATTCATAAACATTTGCTCAGTGTACGCTCTCAACTCGACTGCCGCTGCTTCAGTGTCAAAAAACAAATGTTTTATGCCCCATGCCCCATGCCCCATGCAGCACGCCCCTTGCCCCTTTGTATCTGTTTGTTGCGGTTGTGCCTTGGCCCTTAGCTGAATTGCCAACACTTGTTGTTCAAAGTGTTTTTCTTGGCAATTTGTCTGCTGCATTTGAGCAAGACAACAGCAGCAAATTTATTTATGCTACCCGGCCTGCTTGTAATTGGGTTACCAGAGGAGCAGCCGCAGCAGCAGCAGCAGCTGATGTCTGGCATGCACATCAAGTTGCCCAGGCACAGATACAAAGATACTCAGATACAGTTGCTGCACTCGCAGATGCTAAGTGAAGTGAGTTTCAGCTTTTCTTTTTCTTCTCATAATTTTTTTTTACTTTTCCTGAATAGCAAATGAGTGCACTACTCAGACTCACACACATACTCACATTTGTCTGAGTAATGAATGATTTTTTTTCTCCTACTTCCAGCAGCATTTTTTATGCGCATCTTTTTATGTGCATTTGCTTAATTTTTTATGACGGCTTTAAAAATTTCGTTATGTGCATCGTTTTGCTGGCTCAGTCCGTAATCAGCGTGCAGTCTGCTCTATAAATCATAGATGAGCTCCAAGCTCCAAGTGCCAACTAACGTCAACTCTCATATTTAATGTCATCAAATGTCATTGCCAGAGTTATTTCTCCCTTCAAAGTTCTGCCCTGCCCTATTCAGTCCTCAGTCCAATCAGTCATTAGTTTAGTTCAATGCTCAGCACAAATATCAATTTTCCTAATTGCCAAACACATGACACGCATTTGCCGAGTGCCCTGCGCCCAAAACTCTCTAGCCAAGTTACCTACTAAAGTTAATGGGAAGAGTTGCGGGCAGAAGATGCTGCTCAAGCGAATACCCTGTAAGTTGTGCTCTGATAAGTGATAGGAAATGGAATCGTAGAAAATTTTAATATTTGAGCTAATTTATTATTAATAATTTGTCTAATATCGTATACGATATTCGCTTATATATACTGAATTGAGGTGAACGATAAGAATGATGCATGATAGAACTAAGGATATTCGCTGAAATATTTCAACAAATATCGTAAGTTAAGCCAAATATCGTAACTCTTATTTATTTACGATATTCATTTATATATTATCGCATAATAGTGTTTTATGCATTTATCATATCTAATCAAATATCTTAACAGCTATACATTCATTATTAAATATAGAATTTTTAGAAACAGAATAGTTATATAATATAGATTATATATAGAATGACACTCCATAAAATATAAAGTTACAAGCTTAACACATAAAATCATCACTCTAATATACCCTTTATAAATGCTGTAGAGGGTATTATAAAGCTCATGCATAACTCATAAGCAGGCACCTTCACTCTTTACCCATTTCGAGCGCACATTTATTGGCCTCATTTGATAGACAGAGAGACAGCTGGAGAGGGCGACAAAAGAGGGAGGCAACTGCCCTAACATATTTCTTCTTCTCTCTTTTTTCTCTCTCTCATTTTTGCATAATTGTGCGACTGGCAGCCAACAAGCGAAAACAATAAACAAAGAGGAAGTTTTGTGTGTCGAAGAAAACAAAAGTTACATCAGTTTTGTGTCAAACGAAATCTAAGCCAAACAAAATGGGCCATTAACAATGGGGGCCGAATACACCTGACTTTGGCCAGGCACAGGCCGGCCTGCCGGCCACTCCCTACTCCCTACTCCCCCCGCCTCAACTCTGACCCATGGCAAATGAATGGCCGCAGCATAAATTAGCGTCAAACTGCGAAATTGACTTTCGACACAGTTCAGGCAAAGTGGGAATCGGGTCGATAAGGCAGCTGGAAGCTGCCAGCTGCCAGTCGATGGGAGTAAACGTTGTCTTGGCACCTTTTCGGCAGGCGGCGCCCACGCGTCGGCCAGCTCGGCCCCCAGGCACCAATTAGACGCATTTCTAATTGTGTGTGTCTCTGTTTGTCTGTGTGTGTGTGTGTGCAACAGGCACAGCAGCGCCGGTTCACTGGCATGGAAAATGACAAGGCAGCAGCCGTGGCTCCCCGAGTTGCCCCAATCCCATTCCCTGAGGCTCTGCTCTCTCATTTGTTGTTGCTTTTCTATAGATTTCTTTTTTATTGATTTTTCTTGGCGTGACTTTAATTTAATTGTTGTCAGCATCTTTGAACTTCACATGAGACAGTTGCCCCACTCCCTCGCCCTCTCTCTGCGCCCCACTTGATGGCAGCTAATAAATTTATAAAATTTGGAGCGATTATGTGGCTTAGCAATCGTAATGCCCATTGAACTATGCCGCGCTGCGATTACAAAACACATTTCCCCCCAAAACATAACACAATCTATTTCTATATCGCGAATATCGTATATTTTTGTTGTAGTTATTCGTGATTTCTGGTTTCTTGAACTTGGGTCTTTTTTATTGTTCAGTCCCATTTCATTGTCTCTTGCAAGCTGACAGGCACGGCACTCTTGAAGTGCCGTTAATTTTCGACTCGATTCCGCCGTAGGGGGCTTGGCTTGGCTCTTTAATGTGTCAACCCCTTGACTGTTCATAGCAAATAACTTGAATATTCTTTATCGAGATTTTGCGTAATGCAATCATTTTCAATTTGCCATTGTCAGCTTACGCTGAGATACCCTGTAATGTGCAGATGGGCAGGTATATTAAGATATAATAATGATGATATAAAGATGATATGATGATCCAATGCCTTAGCTAGCTCTTATTTAATGATCATTAACAGATTCTTAGGCTATGCACAGTTTTCAGTTATTTCATGCTAGGTACGGGTATCTGTTAGTTGAGCATAGCTTTAGAAACAATGTCATACATATTTGTACTATATATATTTCTTTAGTCAATACTCAACTCACACTCGATATTTATTTTTACTTAGTTACAGAGTACCCTTCGGTCGTTCATGCTCGTTCTCATATCGATTTTCTGCATGGCCAGAAGACAGTTGTGGCAATTGCTCAAGAATCACGTACGCGGACATGCCCCAACGCCCACAAAAATGCCTGCACTCAGCGAGTCTGTCCTCGTCGCCGACTTCAGCTCCAACTCCGACTCCAGCAACGAGTTCTATTCCGATTCGCGCCTCGTCGTGCTGTGGCTTAAATGAGCTGCAGCGAGTTTTAGCCATGGCTAAGACGAGTTGCCAACCCAGTTGAGTGGCCCTGTCAGGTGCTGCGAATGTCACGTGCGCGCTGCATGGAGGAGGCGCGCCAGAGTCTTCCGTCAGGAGGTGTCCGGCTGTGGCATAGTTTGCCATTTCTTTTCTTTTCTTTTTATTTTCTTTTATTTTTTGGTGCGGTTCATCAACATGAACTAGTTCATTCAAATTGCAATTCGCTGCGATTTCTAGAGCCATACAATTGCAAGTCTGCCTCATAATTAAGCCATTAACTTTCAACCAAACTTGTCAGTCAATTATTCAGCAGTTATTCGTACAAATGCACCACTCGCACCACTCACGCAGCCACACGCCGTGGTCAAAGCATCGAGCCACCCACCGAACTGAGGCTTTTAGTTTTGTTGCGTGTCGAAACAGTTTAAGCTATGCGAATGCCAAATTGTTTCCCCAACAGAAACGAAAAACGCAAATACCTGAAATAATTGAGATAGCTGAGAATGCTCGACGGACCACATACCCTACAAAGGCATTTCGAAAGTGATTCTTAAGCTATTCAATCTGAGCCGATGGAAATAAAATGTTAAATATCAGAAATTGAGTTAAATCGAGTAAATAATATATCGGATCGACTAGCAGATACCCTGTAGAGATATTTTGAATGCATATATTTAACTAAGCATGAAAAGTCAACTCTTCAGCTGACATAGAAGAACTTAAATTCCAGAAATATTTATATTTATATTACTGAGAGTTTGTTTGACTATTAGATACCCTATAATGATATTTTAATGTATGTCTTAAACTCATCATAATAAGTTGAATCGCCGGCAGAATTGACAAACATAAATTTCAGAGATAATCATGAGAGTATAGCATGCTCGACTGGCAAATACCCTGTTAAAACAAAAAAGATTAACTAGCACATACCCTACGTAAATATTTATAGTCATTTTCTTTAAATTCTTTAGTTTTTTTATGTATTTAAAAAGTTGAAGAGCAACCAATATACCCGCTTTAATGCATCTAACATACGCAGGGTATATACATAGCTAGACAAAGAAGCAAGCACAAACACACGCATGGAAATTAAATAGTGATAAATGATCTGGCCTGGTCAGCTGTTTCTTGTTGCTGCTGTTTGCTGTTTGGCCAATTATCTGGCTTGAGTTTTGCATATAAATTAGCCAGAAGATGAAGATGAAGAAGAAGATGGCATTAAACATGAAGAATACGCACAGCTGGCCAAATTCTTAAAGATGGCATCTTGCTCGTGCGACTAATTCTGTAAACTGGGCTAACTGTCTGGCAACGTTCATTTTGAGGTCGACTAACTGCCAGCCGAACGAAATGAAGATCAAGCTAGGGCACAGAGAGAGAGAGAGAGAGAGAGAGAGAGAGAGAGAGAGAGAGGGAGGGAAGATACAGCTCTGGGTCACATAAATCAAAATTGTTGTCGAGCTAATGCGAGAGCCATGAATATACGAGTGAGGGAGCCGAAGATGAACTAAGCCCAAGCACAAGTAATTAAGTAAAAATAGAATCTGAAAAAGAAGAGTTGAAAACAAAGAGTGTCTGGAAAAGGAGGGGCCAGAAGCGGAAGTGTTGCTGTGTGTGTGTGCGAGTGGGAGGTGGATAAACCAAACATAAAGAAAAGAAATGAAAATCCCTTTTGACTGTCAAGTTCAGTTGGGGAAGTCAGAGGGACATTAGCAGAGCCCGCGAGCTCTATAAAAATAAAAATGAAAATTACTTTTTTCTCTGGCTTTGTGCGACTTGGCTATAATAATTATTTACAAAATGTGCCCACGCCACGCCCACAGGCGAAAAAAAAAGCAGAGGAACAGCTGAGAGCAGGCGCCAGGCATTGTTTGGCTTACAGAAGGGAGGGTGTGTGGGGTGTTCATAAGAAAGACAGTGATAAGTATATGTATATGTATATACAGCTCACACACAGCCTTGGACAGGTATCAATTACAAATCTCTAATGCGAAAATAACAAGCAAAGAATCACAAAAAAACAATAAGGCGAAACGAGAAAACAGATAATAACAATATGAGAGAAACACATAGCCAAGGAAGACAAAGAAAAACTGCAGATGAAGAAGGCAAGAGGGGAAACTTGGGGTTTTTATATACAAAAGAGTTGCGGGCAGGGCTAATGGGTAAGAGATGACAAGTTGTGACAGGTGCGATGGGCAGGGCGAGCAGAGAGAAAAAGAGCAGAGAAATACAAGTCGAAACTTATCTAAGAAAAGAGTGATGCAAGCACAGAGAATGGACAACAATAAATGGATTATATTGGTCAGCTTGGACACGTAAATAGCTTAAAGGCTTGCGACTGGCAGTGGAATGAAGTGGAAGTGGAATGCCAAGTGAAATGGAATGGAATTCTGAGTATGTGGAAAAAGTAATTGCTGATTTACGGCGAAAACTTTCAAGAGATATTGGAAATTGAATGGGTTTGCCGAGGTAAGAGATAAGAAATGAAATGGAATGAAGTGGAATGGACGGTTTAGAGCGTAGCAAGAGCAAATTGCTTACTTTTGTATATAAGTTTGTAAAAATTATAGATTTTTATTCAATTTTGAAATTTTTATTCAATTTTCTATTAGTTTTTAAATAATTTATTTATTCAGTATTTATTTAATTTGTTATTTATTTTTCATTTATTTATTTAACCAAGATTCGAATCTTCAAAAAATATTTAAATTCATGAAAAATATCTCATCAATATTTTTAATTATATTTTAATCAAAGGCAACTAACAAAGTTTTACTTTTATATCAAATTACAATATAAATTATATAAAATATAAATTATTCCTGTTTTATATCACATCAACCGTAAAACCACTCACAAAACAGATGCAATCAAAGAATTTAATACGTAATGAATCGCAATTTTTATTACAATTCTGAAAGTTCGTGAAAGAATTCGCTTAATTGAAATGTAAAAATGTAAAATGCAGAAAGCAAATAACTGAATTGCTGGCAGAGTAGATCAGAGTTAATTAGCAGAGACCTCCAAAAAACCCAGCAGCAGCAGCAGCTCTCTGCGGTGGCAAACAATGGTTGCACGTGTTGCATTGTTGCAGCCCAGCCAGAGCGAGAGCAGCAAATTGGCAGCAACAAAACTTTGGCAACAACAGAATTGCGGTGAACATGTTCGTTGCAATGGAATGAAGCTTAGAGGTGGCTGGGCAGCGAGGCACAGGTGGCAAGTGGCAACTGATGATGGCAGCTTGCACTCTTTATGATGAATAGGAATGCCCGCAAAACCCAAAGGAATGCGACAAAATGTGCAAAGGGAGAAAGAGACTGATAGAGAGAGAGAGAGAGAGGGTGATATAAAGAGTGATAGAGAGAGAGAGGCTAACATATTTAGGTGCATCAAATGAACATCCATCATGCAATTTGTCAGAGCGCCACATTGCGTCAATCTTCGCAGCAATTGGCCAAGTTAGCGGAAATGCAATGCCCTTTCAATGGCCCCACAAGCTGTGATGTGCTCGTAGCTGTTTATATATCTATGCATGTATGTTTGTGTGTTTACACCTACCCGGCTGGTGAGGATCCCTGGCTGAAGCATTTGCCAGCTGCAGCCATTGCAGCCGCCGACGATGTGTGTATATGACGTTGCGGTGGCGTTGGCTGATGGTGCGGCGACGATGTGGCCGAAACAGTCGGTGTGCTTTTCGATGAGGAGGAGCTGCCCCCACCACCACCAACACCACCGCCGCCGACAGACACCACTCCACCCGCCGCTATGGCCACTTTGCGCTTGGGTGACAGCTCCTGGGCCGCATTATCGCAGACGCTGTCCGTGTTGACGACCTGCTCCAGCATATGTATCTTCAGCATGTTGCTTGATTGACGTTTGATTGATGGATTGACTGCGTTGATTGCTGGATTTGTTTTGTTTTTCAATTTTGTGTTTTGTTTTGGTTGATTTTTTGGTTTGTATTTTTGGTTTTCAATATTTGGATGCGTTTTGTTTTGGTTTGCTTTTGGCTTGCGCTATGTTCCTTTAAATTTTTTGTTTTTGTTTGTTTGCTTTTTGTTTTTTTCTCTTATTTTTTATTCACTTTACGAATCGGTGACGGGCGTGTGCTATAAATTGGATTTCGGTTAACATTCAATTAAGTTGCTTCTCAGCATTTTATTGCATTCGAGCTGCCTGCGCTTCAGGCACTCGAACGGCGAATCACTTGACGCACTGCTCAAAAAGGCAACTTAATTAATTGCGTTTTTATTCGGTCTCAAGAGCTACGGATGCCCTTTAACTATTGATATTATTAACGCGGGCAGTTCCAGGCGCTCGATAAAGAAGGTACGCGGTATCTATATATGTGTGTTTTTATGATTTACAGTTAGTTTAGAGATAAAAGACAAACTTCTATAATTTTGATTGACGTACTCAAACAATTTTCTTACTATTCAAAGTAAAATTCCTAGGTACCTGTTAAGTTGAAGGTACAGGATAGATGTTTCAGCTGTGCTGCCTACAGTAAATAACTGCTTTCCTTTCTCAAAATTGTATATTTTAAAAATCCTTGCCAAATTTGAAATATCTTAATATGATCAGAGGTACATAAGATCACTCCAAGGTACATTATAATATCTAGGTACATTATATTCATACCTTTACACTGTAACTCTTTCTAAGAGCTATTCTCAGTCACACACAACACTATGAAAATATATGCATAAGGTACATGGTGAACTTAGGTACATGGTAAACTTAGGTACATGTTTTACTCGCAGCATAGCAGAATTGAGAATTTAAACAAACTTTTAATTATTTCAGAAACCCTCTCTCTCTCTCTACCTATCTCAATCTCTTCATCGCCCTCACTCTCTTTCTTTCTCTAATTACAAGAAAGCACCTAGCCGTACATTCAATTTATGAATATATATTTCGTACTTGCTACGATAATTCTTTTTACGATGCGGCAAGCGGCAACTGGCCGCAAAAAAGCAAATCCAATTTCGGCGGCTTTATACGTCTCGCAGCTGCTTGAGAAGGTAACCAATGGCAATAAAGACTGGCCAAGCGGAATGTCGGTATATGGAAAACGATGGAAATTTAATAACTGACAGCCTGAGAAGTCAACTTTATGGGCGCTCGTAAAACTTCATCAAAAAAGATGGCAGAGATGGGGAAAAAACAAAGAAAATCACTCAGGCCCGAAATAAAGTGCTGGGCCATATTAAGAAGTAATGCTGAAAAGCCATTGGCATTGCTTTGCCAACATTGCTTTACGTTGCTTTGCTTCCTTTGTCCAACGAAGCGATGAAAAGCGCGTGAAAATGCGTGCAATATGAAAAGCCAATGACAGTAGACAGACAGTAAAACGTACAACTGAAAACCAACCCGCACATGTGGAAAGCCAAGAGAAAAAGAGAGAGAGAGAGAGAGTGGGAGAAAGAGAAAGAGTAGAGAAAGGGGCACAAAGCTGCTCAACTCAGACCTAAGGCAACTTGTGAACAAAACCGTCATAAAAACCACTCGAGGCATCTTTGGGTGTGCGTGTGTGTGTGTGTGCGAGAGCCCAAAAGGGAAAGAAAACAAAAAGTTGACTTGAACCTGCCCCACTGACAATTGGCTTAAGTCTAGAGGGTTGTCCAACCCGGCTTTCTGTGTAGGTAATGGCTGACGGCACGTGTCCAAGTGCTGCCAAGATGATTTATGTTGCATGGCATTGACTGAAGGCATGTGGCAACTGCTTAGCGACGTTGTCAGGTGGCGCACACCACCAACCAACACCACCACCACCACCGCCACCACCAGCAGCTAGTCTCGCTCTCTAAGTGCTTCATTACAATGCTGAATCAGGTGTAGAAAGGAAGAAGAGCAACAGCTATTTACTTTTGGGCAAGAGCAAGTCATTTCAGTGCGTACTTAAGCTAACAGCCAGCAGAAGCCCATTTCAGAGCCGCTGGCTAAAGGTAACCAAGTTGTCCGGCGGGAGGAGGAGCTCACCAATGCGATTATATTTGAAATTAACGTCAGCACTTGACTTGATTAGTTGGCCACCCAAAAAGGAGTCTCCGAAGCAGTATTTAATTGGTTATAGCCTGGTCGTTTTCAGTGGGCGAAAGAGTTAATTAGTTATTAGAATAACACTTCAAGTTATTGACGGTTGCCAGGAGTGGGAGGTGTGGGGGGCAGAAGTTGCATAAAATATGAAATTTTGTTTGGTTCATGGAATACAATAATGCATTGAGTCTTATGCTGAACTTTACTTAAGGTTTTATTATTTACTTGATCTATCAAATAAGTGGCTCGATGGGAGCACTTAATTTATATATAGTTTCTATGTCATCGTCAATCTGCTGAAAGTTTAATTAAGTGTATTTAGCTTGCCCCATTTTCAATTTGCTAAAAATATATTATAAAATTTTAAGATTCTTTTCCTACAAATCAAAAATATTTTTATATATTTTATTTACATTCTTAAATTCTTTTCCTCTAAATCCAAAAAATATTTTAATATATTTTATTTATAATCTTAAATTCTTTTCCTATAAATCAAACATATTTTTATATATTTTATTTATAATCTTAAACTCTTTTTCTATAAATCATAAAATATTTTTATATATATTCTACAGTCATCTCAAAAAATGTTTTCTAAGTTATATTTATATATCAATTATACTGTTCTTGCTCATTTCTCCCTTTAAAACTTTCCCTTTCACATTAGCTTCAATTCAGTTTCAGCCTTATCTTTATCTATATATCAAGCTGCTCTAAATTCTCAACTGTTTGATTACATCAACCGTTGCCCTGGCCCCAAATCGCTAAGCCTCCTCTCGCCCAAAGCGTCACACAGAGGAAGGCCGTCAGCAGCGACCGCAAGGAAATGAACTTCCATAATCAAATTGCAAAACATCAAATTATTTGACTTGAATCGAATTAAGAGCAATGATTTATTTTTATATCTCTCTTTTCGCATTTATTTGTATTTTTTCTGCTTTTCCTTCTTTTTCTCTTTTTTTGTTATTTTATTTGCTATTATTTAGTAATACGCAACTTCCGCTGCAAATTCGTCTTTTCCGCATGTGAATACATTGGGAAAAAGAGAGAGAAATGAAAACAAACATGGAAAATATAACGCATATTCCATGCTCAGGTGAGAATGAAATGCGTGTATGTATATGTATGTATATATAGGTGTATATATATGTATATAAGCACATCATAAAATAGAATTAGGTAAGCGAATTCAATTACGCGGCATAGAAAACAATTTTATTTGCAGAAATCAGAGAGGACTAGTTATGTGAGAACTGCTAGATGATACCCTGTATAAAGTGGACAATCTAACATAATATTTTAAATATCTTATGGACAGGAGTCTAGAAAGTTAGTGCCTTTGGCGTCCGTAAACAAGCAATTTATTGATATCGATATTTATCGATTTATTTCATGATGCATTAACATTATCAATAATATGTGAATTTGTGGCATTATATCTAGCTTAATATGGCTATTAAAATCCCAAAATATTGAAAAAGCAAGTGAGAAAGCTAGATGTATATCGATATTGCAGAGTAAGTAATCGATAATTCAAAATCCAAATGATTTATAAGAAAGAAAGAGGTTAGAAGTTAGTTTGATATACTATATAAGCTATATATAGATTCCAAGTTATCTCCTTCTACAACATTCTGTTCTTTCTACGTCTCCATTCTTAACAGGGTATTCCAAACTCACCCCTTCCCCGCCCATTAAGGCAAGTGCGAAGTCAACGAGTGCGAGTTTTTATGGTATTGTGGCGAAGTGTTTGACGGCAGGGAATTGCGGGTAAATGCAATAAAAAAACGCATATAGAATAATTTATTTAAATCAGCATCCGACCGCCCCCATCAACCCAGATCCAACAAGAACAACGTCGTCGACGACGACAACTTTGACGACCTTTTATGGAGCCATGCAAAAAATTCATAACAATTTATAACGATATGTCTACGATTCGACTACGGGCGCGCTGCAGCAGGCGAGATGATGCGAGGCAAGCAGCATTGCGCACTATGTGGGCTGATTGCTCAGTTAATTGTGGTTAGAACTCGCGTGATTGGGCTAAATATTCTCAGATTGAGCATTACACTTGTGCGACATTTTTATTGATGTGTTTTGATCGAATTCAATTGAAAAGTTTCATTATATATGTATATACATGTAGGGAAATGTTGTGGCTAACCACATTTAAATGTAGGCAATTATGACTGTTATCGATAACAAGATCGAAATTAATGCGGCTTGCAATTGAGGCAAAAGTTCAATTAATATACAACAAAGCAAAATCTATGACTGAGAACTAAGCAAATGTCTTGAAATTGTTACTAATAGGTCTATTGTTAAGAGTGTTAAGATAAAAGAGTTATCGATAACTATATATAACCAATATAAATACTACGCTTTGTAACTGAGGCGTGAGCTCATTAGAAAAGCATGACTCAAGGATAAGCAAATGTTTTTACTAGCAAATCTATTAATGTAGGCCATAATCGATAAGTCAGCATTTACACAGTAATCGATAACTATATTATTTAACAATAATTTAAAAACATTTTTCTGACTCTGATTTCGAAACCTATGAGAGACAAGTATTGAAACCTAAGTAAAGACTCATCAATAATATTAAATAAAATCTAGTTTAAACAACTTTATATAGAAGTTTTAATAGAAAACCAAGTAACAAATCGAATTCCATTGAACCATCTCTGCTATCCAAGTTTCCCAGCTATCAGCAGTGCGTAATATGATAGCCATTCATAGTTAATACAGCCCCGAAGAATGCCATAACTATGATGGAGTGTAACCAGAGCAAAAACAGAAGCAAATATCTTTCAAGGTTGCCCGCTGCCTGTTGCCACATTTTCATTGATGCATGGTAGCCGTTAGCTGATAGCTGATAGATAAGATAGGCGCGCAGACACTCCAGAGACTATTTGAAATGTGTGATAAAAACTTTTTGAAATACAGTTTTGATAGTTTTTGCTGTTGTTGTTTGGTCAACTGCCAACAGCTGTTGCACGTTGGATGAAAACCGAACTCAACTGGGGCACAAGCTCGAGTCTAAGAAACTGTTTACAGCATTTATGTCAGAGCGTAAATATTTAAACACGTGTCACCCAGCAGAGAAACAAGCAGCAGAAGAAGTCGAAATAAACACGAAACAAATTCTGAAAATGTGGCCAAGTTAACAAGGGCTGCGGCTTGTGTGGGTGTCTTAGAGAGGGGCTAAAATCAACACGGAAACAGCCTGAAATGAAACCTGCCGAATTCCGGATGTACACACACCCACATAGAGAGAGTGAGAGAGAGAGAGAGAGAGGGGGGGAGAGAGAGAGAGAGAGACCTGCAAAGGTTACCAAGCGGAATATTGTTTCATATCTAAGAAATTCTCCTTTCGATAACCCAATTATAGACGTTACGCGTTTGATGACTAAAATTTCAATTGAATCCGGGTCTTGGTTACGGTTTCTGTTAACAGAAAATCTTACGAGCTGTTGCTGCCAAACTGCTTGAAAGACACAATCTATAAATGACGCGTATCGATAACGATTAAGAAAAACAAAAAAAAAAAAATACAAAACTGAAATCAGATTGCGAAATGTTGATACTAAAACAATAACTGTTAATAGAGGAGAGAGTTGGAGATAGAGGGAGAGAGAGAGAGAGGGTAGTGTTTGCGTGAAAGAGGGCAAACAAATATTTAGTGCAAGTGGAGCACTTGACACAGTTATCATCAGCTAATTAGGCTCGATAACAGCTTGTGAAATGTACACACAAAAATAAATAAAATAAAAACAATAAATAAATAAAAATATTAACAAATATACGAGATAAAGCCAAATAGAGTTGCTGGGAGAAAGATAAAAGTGAAAAATAAAATGATTGAAAATGATTTTTTGACTCCATAAATAAAAAAAAAATTAATATAAAAAAATATTTTATATATATATTTTTTATATTCATTTTTTTAAATAGTATTATGTAATATTAAAAAAATAAATACTTTTTAACATTTAAAAAAATATTAATATTATTATTAATAAAAAAAAATGAAAAAAAAAAGAATTTAAAAAATTAAATTAAATATTTAAAACAAAATTTTTAATTAAAAAAATTACAATAAAATATTATAGTATGTTAAACTATTTTGTTATTTAGTGGAAAAATCAAGGAAAATGGTATATTTAATAATTTAAAATTATAGAATATTACATTATTTTGGATATTAAGAAGAAAACTCAAGGAAAATAGTATATTTATTAAATATTAAATATTTTTTAATAATCTAATACAGTAGATCTTTACATAACGATACAAGAAGATAATGCAAATTTGAGCTTACGACTTCAATAACTATCAATAATATGTACATATATACCTATATCCATTTCTCAAGCAAATCAGAAATCGTAAAACTGTTAACAGATCTTGAAATTATGCGCAAACAACCCAAGTTGGCCCGAATGCAATACAATATGTGGAAGATTGTAAAAGTAATCAACTTTTCTCAGTACTCGTGAAAAGTCTGTTTTTTTCTCTCTTATTTTTCCTATTTTTTTATTTCTGTAACCCATATCAAGTTTCACATTGACGATTTGTTGGCCCAGCGGCAAACGGTCTAAACTTTTAGGTCAATAGGAAAAGCGAAGAAGTGAAATAACTCAGAACTGACCTTCGCTTGGTCAGCTGTGCTGCTAATCCCTGGAATATTACGTACTCAAAGCAAACATCAAATATTTCATAAATTATTATACACATCTTTTTTACCGTTGAAATCAGAGGGAAAACACATGAAATGTTGTTGTTTTGCTATTCAAAGCGAATTCTCAGACTTTTGGCACAGGTGTAAACAGCTCGTAAGCAAACACACCCCCAGTCCACTCGGTCGCTTGCAAATAGCAAACGAAGCCGCTGCCAAAGGCAATTAAAGTAAACATATGAAAAACACGCCAGGCGCATATCAAATACAGTTGCTGCGACTAAAGAAGAGTAAAGCGTGCCCTCTCCCTCGCTCCCTCCCACACTCACACTCCTATGTATGTTCGGTGGCCATTTGGCACTGGGCCAAAGAACGCGCACGCCCCATAAATTAAACGTGTGTCTGTGTAAAAGGGAACAACAGCGCTGCGGATCGAGAGATAAGCGACAAAACGCAAAACGCATTTGGCAAAACGGTAAATTTTGCGTAGCGGCGCTGCAAAATCAATGCAGGCGAATGACACAGCAAGAGGACAATGCCAAAAAAAAACAACAGTAATAAAGAGCGAGAGTAAGAGCGGGAGAGCGAAGATAGTGACCACTGGCCAGTCATCATCTGCATGCTCTCTCTCTCTCACCACAGCTTCAGCCGGTAGTTAGACAGAGATAGCAGCAGTCAGTGCGGCAGAGCTGTGCCGTTTACTGCACTTCAACTTGAACTTTTCGGTCAAGCGAAGGCAGCAGCAGCAACAACAACAACAGCATCGGCAGCATTGAGCGAAGACGATTGATGAGCGTAATGAGTGGACGAGAGACATATGCGAAAGATAGTGATGAATGAGTGGCAGATAAAGTGACTAAAAACAGCTGTTTGTTGTTGTTTAATGTTGGTTGAAGGCAAAAAAAGTTCATTTACATAAATAGAATTGGACGAGCGCCGCCAATATTTATGCAGATCTATTCGAAATCCAAAAACAAACAACGTGCAACAGGCAACAGGCAAAAGCAAAAGCAATGCAAGCAAAACACAAGCAGAGAAAAGAGAGCGAAAGAGAGGGGAAAATATGCCAGCGGCGGCGGGGAAGAGGACAGAAGCACAAAACGTATTGAAAAATTCCAGCAACAAACATTTTTTTTGGCAGTGCAGCAGCTGTGACAAAAGCAAAACAAATGCCAATAAATATGTACAGTTTGACACGAAAGTGTTTTCACATGGGACAAAAAATTTATTTTTGTTCTTTGACATTAAAAAAAAACTACTAAATGTGATATTTCAAATTTTTTAAAAATTATATTGTGTTTTCCAATGTATTATCTTACAAAAATAATTTTTAAAAAATTAAAAAACTATTAACATAGGCTTAAAAAACAATAACAACAAAAAAGATAGTCAAATTTAAGTGACACGAAAGTGTTTGCACAAAAATGAAGTATTCAAAATAAGGCAATAGTAACTATATTAAGATCCAAAAATGAGTATAATTAGTATTTAGTATGACCCCCATTGGCTTCAATGACCGCTTCCAATCGTCTATTCATGGAATTGATTAATTTTTGGACATATTCCACAGGTGTCTTCTCCCATTCCTCTAATATATAGGTTTTCAAATCTCTTTTGTTGGTTGGACCTCGCTTGGCTGTCCTTTTTTGAGATCAGCCCACAGATTCTCTATGGGATTAAGGTCGGGACTTTGCGCAGGAGTATCCAACACCTTTGCACAATTGTAGAGAAGCCAGCACCTGACCATGTTAGCCTTGTGTTTAGGGTCATTATCTTGGTAAAACCTAAATGTTGGTTTACCATCCCTAAAAATCCAAACTTGTGGGCACTGGACACTAGATGCGTGCGTAATATCTCCAAATACTGTTTAGCATCCATAGTACTTTCAATAAAACATAATTGTCCAACTCCTTTACTGGAAATACACCCCCAGACCATCACTGAAAGTTTCCCGAACTTAATTGTTGGAATTATATTTTTCCGTTCAAGGGCTTTCAACGGCTTTCGCCAAACACGGCTGGGTCCATCGTTGTAGTACAACATCATCTTAGTTTCGTCGCAAAAGATGGTTTCATCCCAACATGATTCTACATGTCCCATATGCATCCTGGCGAATGTTAGGCGTCTTTTTTCATGATCCGACGACAATAAAGGTTTTTTCCGAGCAACCCGAGATGCGAACTCGTTCCTTTTTAGAGCTCTGCGGACGCTTTCGCGGGATATGTCAATACGACATTCTTCCTGCAGCTCCCTGGCAAGCGTTCTGGTCGAAATTGTTGGGTTATCATTAACTTTCCTGGCCAGAATACGCTCTGCCCTATCTGTTAACGCCGGAGGTCGTCCAGTTGAACGTTTTGGCTCCAGTGTTTCATTGTTCTCTGCGCGGCTTATAATATTGTAAACGGTCCTCTTCGATATTGCAAACATTTCTGCAACCTCCGCGACCGATTTTCCTATGGAGTGATTATAATAAACCAATTGAATCATGTCAAATGACAATCGCTTCCCTGGCATTCTTAATTTGTTTAAATTTGTTCAAGACTGAATCGATAATTACAAAATATGACGAAATTCTTCAAAACATAGCATTAGCCACAGCTGTGCACATTGAAATCGCCGAAAACAACGGTAAATGCGAATTTAGCAATAAGAAGAAATAAAGAATAGCATGTGTGCAAACACTTTCGTGTCACTTAAATTTGCCTATCTTTTTTGTTGTTATTGTTTTTTAAGCCTATGTTAATAGTTTTTTAATTTTTTAAAAATTATTTTTGTAAGATAATACATTGGAAAACACAATATAATTTTTAAAAAATTTGAAATATCACATTTAGTAGTTTTTTTTTTATGTCAAAGAACAAAAATAAATTTTTTGTCCCATGTGAAAACACTTTCGTGTCAAACTGTATGTGCAGCAAAGGAAAAAAAAGGCAACGAAAATGAAAACCAGCAGCAACAACAGCAACAATTATGATGGGAAACCCGTTTAAAAGAAATTCACGTGCTGAGGACTTTGCCTGCAACAACAAAAATGCGCCGCTAGCAATGCATAACAGCAATAGCAACAGCAACAACAACAGCCGCAACGAGGCGCATATTAAACGGTACACAAAAATGCGTAATTTGCATACACACATATACATATGCATATGCAAACGGCATAAGGAAATTGGGTACGAGCAAGCAAGCAGGATTCTATATACACAGAGAGAGAGGGAGAGAGATTGCGCGAGAGAGAGCCAGACACACACACAACGAGCATCTGCAAGTTGATTGGCCGCAGAAGATTTTTGCGACAAAAATTTACGTGCTCTGTGGGTAGTCGATCAGCTGAGTGAGTTTAACTGACATTCCAATTGGATATTGTGGAAGGTAAAACAAAAGAAGCGAGTTAAATCATGTTGGAAGTGGTTTTAGTTGAGTTTGAAAGTGATGAGAATGTAAGAGACAGAGAGAGAGTCGGGAGAGTTCGAGAAGGTTATTTGCAATGATAAAAATCTAACGAAAATAATTATGTATTATAAGAAATTAAAAAAATATATATTGTTCTTTTTTATACATGCAATACTTCACATTTCTAGATCTGCTCAATAAATCGAGTTAAAAAATGTCTCACATATTGATCAAACTAAACAAGCTATCATAACACCGCACAACACTTCATCAATAATATCAGACATATAACTCCAATCAGACACACACACTCATCAATATTCAATGTGATCGCATCGATGTTGATGCCCCAAACAAAAAAAAACACGTAACAAATACGCGTGACGCATTTCAATCCAAATGCAGCAACAACAACAAGAAGAGAGAGAGAAGAAGACAACGACAACAACAGCAGTAAGCAGTGACAACTTCCAGCGGTGAATGGCAAATGAATTTTCGAACTGGGAAGCAGTGTTGCCAATTTAGCTGTTTTACGGTCAAAAGCATTGTGATTTAGCAGCTGACGGGAGTTGCAACTGTCAATGCCTAGCTCTTTCTAGCTTTTTTTGGCCAGTTGATCACTGCTTGGCAGCACTGTTGTTGCTTTCTTCTCTCTTCTTTCTTTTCGGCGCTTTGCTTTTTTGTAGCTGTTAAATTGTTGCTTATTATTGTCATTTCGTTAATATTTTTTATTGGTCACTCGAGTTATGTTTTTTTTTGCACAATTATTTGTTGTTTAATAATATTATAAAAGACAACAAAAGATTTCACTTGAGACACTTTCGTTTTGCCTAATTTCAATGCATATTCTTTATAACTGTAATTATATATTCACACACACACACCCACACACACACACTTGTTCCATAGCGCAGTTGTTTTTTGCTCATTTCTTTTACTTCACGAATTTCACTTTTTATTTTTGGCGCGCGCCGGCATTTCGCTTGATCGAATTGGACTTTTGTGTATTCTGTTTTGCTGATAAGAAAGAATATTTACCTCATTTTGACTAATTACACGCACACACTCACACTCACTTACACAGTCTCATGCACTTTTGAATTCGCTCAACGAATTTTGTTTGAACCGTTATTCGCGGTGCGCGTGCAACTGTTGCTGCCGCTGCTAATTTGCAAATGATGCGTTGACGACGCTGCCGATGTTGCCGTTGCATGAGCAGAATTGGCAGAAGCGTACCAACAACAACAACAACGAGAACAACGGGAACAAGAACAGCGCACGCATTTTTTACGAAAAGAACTTCGACTGCGCTGCTCTCGGGCTCACATACGGAACGACGACGAAGACGACGCCCACACGAGTCGATTATCAAAACGAAACTGAAATCCCAATTGGAGTGCGACGGCGGCTGCTGCTGCTGCGCTGCCAACTGGCTGGCGCACGAAGCTCAGATTTCAGGTTCCACAACGGCCAGAGAGAGGGAGAGCGTAAACAGTGTGAGCGCCAGAGCGAATGGTATCCACACACAACTGGAATGACAACAACCGCTAAGCGTGGTCGTCGCTCTTGCTCTGTGCGTGTGAGTGTGTCTGTGTGTTTGCATTTGTTGCACTTGCATTCTGCTCTGAGGGTGAGTGTGGGTGTTGCAGTCGCATGGGGGCACATTTTCCTGTTTATTTACATTTTACATTTATTTACATTACAAATGCAAGCGATTATTGTCGCCGCTTGCGCACAGTTTGCGCAAATACAGTAAGCAGCGGGACTGGCACGAAACCGAATGCGCCCGCATTAGCCAAAACAAACAACAAACAGACCAATATCAACATCAACAACAACAACAACAACAGCAGCAACAACAATGGCTGCCGGCCTCTTCAAAGGCCCGACTCGGAATGCACTGTTATTTGCATAGCTCGCCCGCTCCTTCCACACTCAGTTTCGCTGGGGGGCTACCCCAAAAGTATGCAGTAGGCGGCGCGCGATAACGAAAACAAACTGTAAACGACCGGCACGGGGCACCAATACCAAAAAGAAAACAACAACAAGCAGCGCAGTTGGCGTCGCAGCTGTTTTTCGTATGGCGCTCAGAGAGCGAGCGATGGAGCGCTCTCTCACGCATTGGAACGAAAACATAAACAGTTGATTTTTACACTGCGCAGCAAGAACTTTGGTAATAGCGGTGAATACTTTTGATAATTGAGAAAAGGAATTAAATAAATTGATGAGTTTGAAATATAAATATAAATGAAATTTAATACAAATAATTTAAAATTTCAATTAATTAAAATAAATTATTAAATTATATTATAAATTAAATATAAATTTTTAAATATATTTATTCATTGATATAAATTATTATATTATAAATTATATATAAATTATTTATATTTTTTTTATAATTATATAAAAATTATGTATATTATTTTACATATCAATTCAATGTCTATTTTTTGTCAAAATGTTTTAAAAGTTTTGTTTACTTACTCGCACTCTCTTCACTCTCTGTCGTTATTTTTTCTTTAATTAGCTAATTTGCATTTCAATTTTTTGATAAACAAACACATTGCTAGCTAGTGTCGGCACAGCCACACGCTCCACCACGCGCAAGCTCTGTGGATGCCATTTGTCGTCGCTCTGCCTGAGAGCTGTGGACGCTGGAAAGCGTCCAAAGAAAAGACAAGCATGCGTGAACAACAACAACCGCATGAGCCGCACGCTCTCGCTCTCGCTCTCACAAACACAATCAGAGCAAGTGAATAGCATTCACACTGGAACGTTCGTTGCTACTGCGACGGCGTCATGCACTTGTTCACTTGCGTTTATCAGCTGTTGTTGTTGTTAGTGCAGCTGATAGAGTCGGAGTTGCCCGCTGATAAGGAGAGAGAAAGACCAAGAGAGAGGGAGACAGCGAGCTCGTGCTCATCATCTGCGAGATAAACGCACTATTTGGGGGGCGTAGCGCACCAACTGTTGATGGCATTAGGCCAAAAGCCAAACCGCAAATATGCATGCCCCACTTTTCGCTGCAGCTGCCACAATATCAAAGCAAATGAGCCGCGCCAAACAATCAAATTAATTGTATGACGACCCCAACCGATAGAAAACCCACCCCCTCCCTCCCCGTCGCCCACTCACCTGATTTGTGCCAGCTTGCTCTCGTCGTAGCTCTCCAGGCGCTGATACTGCGCCACCTGTCGGTTGGGCAACGTGGCATGCTGCGCCACGCCCGCCGAGTGCCGTCGGTAATCCGTAAAGCTCTCGCTCTTGCGCAATCCCGGAATCTTGCCGGAACTATTCCGCCAATATTTGATCATGCGATGCAGCGTCGTCGGCGACGCCGTCGCCAGCGCAGCCGCGTTGCACGACGTCGACTCCGCGTGATCCACCAAAGTTCTATAGGAACTCATCCCGCTTTCACAAGATCCGGAATACGGAATCTTATGGC